>BDUI01000798.1:89594-102685 GCA_002335545.1 Apodemus speciosus
TGTGGAAACTATACTTCAATAATGCTTTAAAAAAACAATTGGCACATGTGCATTTAAATAGATTCATATTCTATGTATATTTGTGTGTGTGTATTATTAGCTCCTGGGGGAAATAGTATATAAGAAAGGAAATGTAGTCATATTACTTTACCACTTGACTATAAAAATATTTACAGTGTTAATGATGTATCATATAACCTATAAAGCAATAATAAATAGTGGCTTAAGAAATAATGAATTTATTTGATGGAAGAAAGTATGCTTATAAAATGTAATTCCTATCTTCAGCAGCAGAAAGCCAGAGGATATGTACAATGGATAATTAGGAAACAGCAGAATGCAAGTTCTGCAGATCCATGACGGCAGCAACAGAAAACCCAGCTTGTGAACACCTGAAGACTGAGACACCTAGGGGCAAAAGCCAAGGCCAAGCAACCCACTTAGCTGAAAGCTGCTGCATGTGCCTCCCTTGCTCCACTAGAGGGTGCAAGCACGCCACCACACTTAGGAGTGGGTGCAGGGGACAGTGGGCTGTAAGGAACAGAAGAAATTTTAACTTAGGAACTGATCATTTTAATCTAGCCTCTAGCTGGTGTCAGGAGAGCTGGGGACTGGATGCCTTTACATTCCCAGCCCTAAGGTTGAATTTGAAGGACAAGAATGATTGGAATAATGCTTTCCCAGAATCACAGATTGTAATCTATCAGCAAGTCTAGGAAATAATTTCCACCAATCAATTGTTGACCACAACCAACAATCCAACAATTCTTTAGTGGAATAGAAAAAGTGAAAGATCTTACAATATTTAATATATAGCAGTGCTGTKTGGTGAAACTAATGGGGGTGGGGAGAGGGAGGGATGGAGGGAGGGAGAAAGTTGTGTGTATACATGTGTACGCTGGCTTAGAAACTGAAAGGCACACTTTCCACTGAGCTGTGTCCACTTGGAGGCACTAAGCAGTGTAACTGAACCCTTCCCCACGTACTCCACCCTCAATATCTACCCAGCAGACGCAGAGCAGCCAGCTTTCTCTGTACAAGGACAAATGACTACAAGAGATATGTAGTCTCATATCACATGTGTCTCATATCACACATATCACATGATATGTGACTTCACATATCATGAAGTCGAATTGTGCTTCTGTCCTTACTTCCCAGTCAAAATAACTAAAGTTCCAAAAAGTTCATCACAAAACCTGTTCTCAGGGGCTGGGGAGGTGGCTGGGTGACTAASAGCACTAATTGCTCTTACAGAAAGGTTCTAGTTTTAGTTCCAGCACCCACATGGAGACTCACAACCATCTATAACTCCAGTTCCAGGGGATCCTATCCCTTCTTCTGACCTCAAAGGTATCAGACACACACAAAATGCTCATTTATGCATATAGTCAAAACACTAAAAAATAAACAAATAAATAAATCTAAAAAAATTTCAGGCTAGTGAAATAAAGTTCATCACTTTGCCCACCCTCAGTGTTAACTCCCTTGTACATGCCAACTTAAACATCAGCTCTGAAAATTTCACTTATTTCTGTGAGTCACTAAAACATAGCCACACTCTCAAAGAAACATTAAAAACAGAAAAAAGTCATTCTTCAATCAAATCCAGAGSCTGATGATATAACAATAATTTTCTCTAATTTTAAAATAAAGAGATAAATTATGGGCCACCAGCCCTTTAAAGCAAGACAAGAAGAACACCTGACAGAAACAGAACTTTAGGACATGAGAACTTTGGTTTTCTTTTTCACCAATTTGGGTGAGCTACTCTAAAAATCAAGTAAGACACAAAGCTCTGTAAACCTAAGCCACAATGCATTCTACAGACATTTGGTTTTGTAATTTACTGATAATCCTATGTCTACAGAGACTTTAACACCTAACCCTAAGCCAGTCTGTTCTCCAATGCTCACTGTAACACCTCATTCACAAACAGTGGAAGTGTAAGACACTGAGATGTGCCTGAATTACAGCTCTAAAGGACTGCGAGAAGGCCCTGCAGTATTAGCATACCACACTTGGTTTACAAATACCCTGCAGTACTGAGCATGTCAGACAGGCTATTCTGTTCACCTACACGCACCTGCTGGCCCTGAGGGGACTCAGAACTGGACACCAAAACCACCTCGGCTATAGGTGCCGGCAGGGTGCTTTCCATCAGATCACTTGCTCTGCACTCGCAGGCCAAGCTTCCAGCCTTTCTGCCTGATAAAACCCAGTCACACTTCTGCATTTTTCCACTAAGCCCTTCTCACAGCCCTGGGCTATATGCAATCTAGGCACACAAGCTTAAGTTCTTACAGTAGAACTAGATACTACAGAAATTGATGAAATCAGGAGTTTCCTTGCAAAGAGTTCACATTTGAATGCTTTGAGAACATTTAATAAGACACGAGAAATCTTTGCTCAGTCGGATTAGATGCAGGCAAGACAAATGTAAAGAACAAATGAGAGAGAACAAGAACACACCTCTATGGGGCTACTAGGAATGACATTAATATCTTAAAGCACACGCACTGCCAAGTCTGGCAACATACCTGTGACCCCAGCACTTTGCAGGCTAGGGCAGAAAGATCCCAAATTGGAAGTGAGCTTGGAACACACAGGGAAGCTATCTCAAAAGATAAACAAAAATTAACAGACATTGGACATTTGTGAAGCTAGTTTATAAAACAACCCTAGTAGCATTTCTATCAGTAGATCTGTAGGCAATTTTAAAATAAAGTTTAAAATTACTTTCCTACTCAACCTCGGAGCTAAGTGAACTTTTATCCAATGCCACTCAGTTAGTCCAGGCTGTGTCAACATAATTGTTAGCATATCTTTCCACTCTTAGAAGAAGAGATATAGTCACCTTAATAATAGCAGATGTATAAAGTTGTGATACTCAGATGGCAAAGGACCGGTCTCAGGATTCCTCTGTATTTTCAAGGTTTCCTCTGAAATCCAATTCCAAGCCAATACTCTTTTTATTTGGGGGGTGGGGGTGTGGAGACAGGATTTCTCTGTGTCACYCTGGCTGTCCTGGAACTCACTCTGTAGACCAGGCTGGCCTCCAACTCAGAAATCCGCCTGCCTCTGCCTCCCAAGTGCTGGGATCAAAGGCATGCGCCACCACCGCCCGGCCAAGCCAATAATCTTAACAAGTCAGTGAAGTATTTATAAATAACTAAGACCTCTTCTAACTGGACTACCATTCCTAAGTTCCTTCTATACAAGAACTCAAGACCTGACATGTGCAATTATTCTTCCATTTAAAAAATAATACATGCTCACAGTCTTATTTTTACTACACTGGGGTATATTTATAAGTACATGCATGGCAAATAGTAGTTGGCTGTCCACCAGAATTAGGTGTTAAGACCCTGCTGCTGAAACTGCACACTACGGCTGTGGAACAGGAAGAACTCAGGCTGAGGTTGAGATGGGGGGGGCATCCTCTGCTGGCCAGTCTGCACAGTGCCAGAAGCTGCTGCTCAGGTGCTGGGGAGACACCATCAAAGCTCTCACTCAACTGCAGACTCCTCTGTACTAGAGAAACACTGGTGAGGCAGGATGTGCCACGGTGTAGTGATGGCATGACTTTTATAAGGATAACCAACTAACCACCTTCAGACTACAGCCAAGTCTGCTCCACAAGAAGGAATCCATGCCTGATGCTATAAATCTGGTCAAAGGCTTTCAAGGATGGTATGGAATCATAGATCCTAGCAGAGAAGGTACAACTGTTATTCTTCCTGAGAAGACATGATGTGCTCATCGAATTGCTACCTAAACAAATATGCTCATCTCCATAGATAAATGGTGCTGACAGTTTTGATCAGAGGACAGTGTTGACCCATATATAATTGGTCAATAACTGAGAATAAGTGATCATACAGCATTCAGTTATTAATGAGATGTCAATGTCGCCCACTCCAAGACATCACAAAAGAGAGGACAGAAAGAATGAGAGAACTAAGAATGGGCTAGAGCATTACAGAATGCTGTCTTCCGCTTATGACATGTTTGTAGCACTCCTGAACTCACAGAAGCTGTAATTACCTGCACACAGCTGGGCCATCGACATTCATCAAGGAGCAGAATGGGACTCACGAGGTTCACTTACCTTTAAGAATTTATAGGTAGTTAATGGTGTCTTGGGAGGGAGGAGTTTCCAGTGATGTAGCAATGCTACTGTAAATAACAACACCTCACCCCATGCTTATAAAAGCAGCCTTAACAAAACCCATTAAGGTAGGGGTAGGGGAGATGAAGAAGAAGAGGAATGTGTTAGGAAGAGAAAAGGGTCACGGGAACAAGAAAGAGCAACAAGGGTATATTTTATGTGCACTAGTGTTCTGCCTGCATATATATCTATGTGATTTATCAGACCCCTGGAACTAGAGTTACAGACATTTGTGAACCACCATGTGGTTACTGGGAATTGAATCCAGAACCTCTGGAAGAACAATTAGTGCTCTTAACCACTGAGCCATCTTTCCAGGCCCCAGGAGCTACGACTCGACTCTAAATTATTAAATGACATTACCAGCCTAAAATCCTGCATGGCTTTGATAAATACTAGCTTTTTAAAACAATGATTCTACATCTGTGAAACGGAAACACTGTTTGCCTCCTCCACTTCCTCAGAAAGACCACCCTGGCAACAAAAATACCTTGCAAGGTATGGGAATTGAATCCCATACCTGAGAAGCAGGCAGATCTCTGTGAGTTCTAGGCTAGCCTGGTGTACAAAGAGAGTTCCAGAGCAGCCAGAACTACATAGAAAGACCCTGTCTCAAAAGTAAACCACACCAAAAAAAAAAAAAAAAAAAAAAAGAAGAAGAAGAAGAAGAAAGAAAAAGAAACCTCTACCTGTAGACAGGCATTTCACGATGTGCAGAAGAGCATTAGATGCTGATGAAAGTCCTGGGTGGAAATGGTTCTCACATATTTATAGCAGAATCCCAAAAGAATAAGGAAAGCAAATAAAAACACACAATTAAAATTCACCTTTTAGGTGAATTAAATTGCCACCCTACCCCAATCCCAGCGCCTGCATTTGCTGAGACAAAACCGAATTTGGGAGCTGTAATGATCACAAGTTCAGTTCCTGCCCTGCCCAACTGCTAGGTCACCACTGTTTTGCACTAATCAGTGCCTCCCAAATCGCAAGACACTGAGTGGGAGGGAGTTCACAGGGTTAGGTGCATTAATAGCAGCACTTATTTGGATTCCCGTATCCATNAAACAATGATTCTACATCTGTGAAACGGAAACACTGTTTGCCTCTTCCACTTCCTCAGAAAGACCACCCTGGCAACAAAAATACCTTGCAAGGTATGGGAATTGAATCCCATACCTGAGAAGCAGGCAGATCTCTGTGAGTTCTAGGCTAGCCTGGTGTACAAAGAGAGTTCCAGAGCAGCCAGAACTACATAGAAAGACCCTGTCTCAAAAGTAAACCACACCAAAAAAAAAAAAAAAAAAAAAAAGAAGAAGAAGAAGAAGAAAGAAAAAGAAACCTCTACCTGTAGACAGGCATTTCACGATGTGCAGAAGAGCATTAGATGCTGATGAAAGTCCTGGGTGGAAATGGTTCTCACATATTTATAGCAGAATCCCAAAAGAATAAGGAAAGCAAATAAAAACACACAATTAAAATTCACCTTTTAGGTGAATTAAATTGCCACCCTACCCCAATCCCAGCGCCTGCATTTGCTGAGACAAAACCGAATTTGGGAGCTGTAATGATCACAAGTTCAGTTCCTGCCCTGCCCAACTGCTAGGTCACCACTGTTTTGCACTAATCAGTGCCTCCCAAATCGCAAGACACTGAGTGGGAGGGAGTTCACAGGGTTAGGTGCATTAATAGCAGCACTTATTTGGATTCCCGTATCCATYCATCGAGAGTACAACAAGCAGCTATTCAATATTTGCATATTSACACTCTTCTAAGATCCCTAACTCAAAGACCCAGCCAGAGTACAAAACAAAGCCCAAGAAAATAAACAGAAGCAGACCTTTCAACACTGGAATGTGCCTTAAGTAAAACCAGCAGCTTCGCCCCATAGCAAAGGGTCTGCACCAGCCTACAGCAGAGGGCACGAGTGATGGGCACACAGAAACACAAACAGATCCCCTGCTACCAAAGAAGAGCAACAAAGGAGTGCAGGGCAGAGACTGCTGCACGAGCTTTAACAAATGCCTACTAAGTCCTGTTGCTCAGCTCCTCACTGACCTGCAATCCCCACAGAAACACAAAGCTGGACAGTATTCTTCAGAGCCTTTAAATTGAAAATTTTATTTCTCTACAGATACATCAATAAACCTGCTGTCTGATCTCAGATAGGCAATTTTATAAATAATGAACTATGTGCATTACTATGTAAGATTAAATTAGGAGACTGAATGTGATCTCCTCTACGTTAGTTAGCACCCTGGTGAAAAGCGAAGGGTGATACGGAGAAAACGCCTTCTTCTAAAGCAGCCCTTAACAGCACAGCCTCATCCTGCACGACAGAACCGCCTGCAGGGGTTGCGGACATTAGGACCACTACACCCAATCTGCAGCTGAATCTACGGGGGCTCATCTCCAGGCACCAGCACTTTCTGATGTATGGCCAAGATACAGAACTGTCAAAGGTCATAAATACATACCACAGCCAGTAGAAACTCCACRGCARGGCTACACTAAGAAGAAAAACACATATTACCTCTATATTCTCTTTAGATTTAGGGCCAGTGACCCTATCTTTCTTTCTTTCACTTATTATTCAATGTATGTGAACACACTGTAGCTGTCTTTAAACACATCASAAGAGGGCGCTGGATCCCATAATAGATGGTTGTGAGTCACCATGTGGTTGGCTGGGAATTGAACTCAGAACCTCTAGAAAACCATCCAGTGCTCTTAACCTCTCAGCCATCTCTCCAGCCCAGTGATCTTATCTTTCAATAAAAGTTCCTATCTTCTATTTCAACAGGGAGGATCCACTGGGAGATGAGCCCCGAGCAGAATAACTATTTTTCTGTCCTTCCTATTCTACCTGTGGGCACTCTGACATCATCCTAGCAAAAATGAAAGCACTAGGCAGAATCTTTTCATGTATGTGGAAGGCAGCCATGCAGAGAACTGCTGATTATCCTAGCTTCTGAGATCAGCTTCAGCATTTGATGAGATTCAGTTCCTTCTAGATCGGGGAACTACTCAACCTTTCACTTAACACTGCCATTCCTTGTGTTCCACAGGCAAGTGGAACATGGGTGGCTTTTTTTTTTTTTTAACAACACTATAAAGAATCATGAGTAATGGGCTGGAGAGATGGCTCAGCGGTTAAGAGCACAGACTGCTCTTCCAGAGGTCCTGAGTTCAATTCCCAGCAACCACATGGTGGCTCACARCCATTAGTAATGAATGAGATCTGACGCCCTCTTCTGATGTATCTGAAGACATCAACAGTGTACTCATACAAAGTAAATAAATAAATTAAAAAAAAAAGAACCATGAGTAAGTCTTCAAAGGTATCAGAAATAATCTTTTCAAACATCTTAAAAAATGTCAATATCTTACAGGTGAGATGAAATTCATTCGCATCATTTCTCTAAGGGATGCCATTATGGGTCCTATCTTACCTCTGTTCCAGCCTCATCTGCTCAAGTCTTTAAATAACAGAGATGCTCAAGATCTTACACACCAGCTGTACTGGGGCTGGAGGCTTTACATGCCGGCTGCACTGAGGCTGACACAGACTGCACTGGGGCTGAAGGTTTTGCATATTGTTAACACTTAGATAAAATATTATGGCCTAGGTAACTGTTACTTGTCTAGCTTGCCATTTTGTGGTTACTAATGTCATAAGGGAACATTTTCATGTCTGAGTTGATCGCATATTCAATTATGTTCTGTGCTTTGGTGTTCTTGGACACCAATTACAATAGGTCGGGTAGAACTGCTTTGTATAGTTAGCCACAATAAGGCTGCCACCAAACTGACAGGCAGTATTCCCTGTACCTATGTATAAATGTTTATGGTATTTGCTTTTATAAGCTGCCCCTGGGATGGATCTCATTATAAGAGAGACACCTGCACCGATATAAGAAGCTATTTAGAATAAGACTTCCATTTTGAGTAGGAATCGGGTAAAGCTTCAGTTCCCAAGACCTCCCTCATAACTGATACCTGCTTGGCAGAAAGAGACGGGTATGTGGGTAACTGACATCTTGGTTGGCAAGTTAAGACATAAATGTTAGGCAAGGCAAGACCCCTGCCATAGTTGTATACCCCAACCAATAGGAGCAGGATTAGTATACAACAGAGACATGTCCCTAAGGAAATCCCCTTATCCCTAAATGCTGATTGGTTGAATAACTTGGTATGGATGTTTGTGGATTTTAAGAGTTAAAAGATCTATAAGATACTGCCTCAAAATCAAAGCTAGCTCCTGAGTCTGGTCTGCAGCCCTGATAAATCAGTCTTTAGGTGTGGCATCCAATAATATCCCTGTTTGACTGATTACTGATTACTGATCCCTGATTACTGAAATTGAGGTGTGAGTGGTTTGTGTGACAATTGCTAGACCCCAACACTTACCAGCTATACTGAGGCTGTCTTGTAGCTATACTTCTGCCCAGGCTTTGAGAGAACTTGGGACCCACAACCCCACAGCAAAGGCAACAGAAACTGCTTTTTCTCAAGTAAGCCTTCCCTTATAAAACCCACATAGCTAAGAACACCCCAGGAAGAAGAATGGAATTGTCTCCCTGCAGATTATTGCAAATACTCAAAAAAAAAAAAATCTGTGCTAGCAGAAGCCAAGTGATCAAAAATAAAGCTGTAAGTCCAGTATTAAGAACTAGGAGATCCACTGGGCGGTGGTGGCACACACCTTTAATCCCAGCACTCAGGAGGYAGAGGTAGGTGATCTCTGAGTACAAGTACAGACTGGTCTACACAGTGAGTTCCAAGATGGCTAAGGCTACACAGAGAAACCCTGTCTCTAAATGCTTCCCCTCAAAAAACCATAACCAAAAAACAAAGCAAAACAAACAAATGAACAAACAATAGAACTAGGAGGTACCAAGAAAATCAGGTTAAAAGTTCATAGCCTAGAGATGAAAAGCATCAGAACAGATAGACTGCTAAGAGACTGTTTCTCCTGTGAGCCCCATACTTTAAATAACATGACTATAATACCTTTAGGATTAAGAAATTTACTTAATTCATAATCTCTAAAAGCAAATTCATTGGTAAAACAAATTATACTACCGTCGAAAACGTAATTTCAGGAGAAGTTCTTTCAGAGCATACTAATAGAATTAGAAGCATAGACACATACCTGGCCATCCCTTGCTGGGAATCCATGATAACCCGGGGTCAGTGGCTCGTTCTAAGACAAAATAATAATAATAATAAAACTTTAAAAGAAAATGTTAAGAATCAAAATCATCCAAACTAATCAGATATAAATTTCATCCCAAGTTTCCAAAATTTGCCATTTGATAACCGACCTGCCTGCTATAAGCTCTCTCCGGCTAAGTGCTGCAACACCATAGCCATAAACACACTGCAGACAAATGCCAGTTTCTTTCTCTTTATGCAGGTAAACTGTTTCCTTCTCTGGGTACTTCAAGCTGAGTACTATTGAGACACAGAAGAGTAAGTCCTAAATTTGTTCCCCCTGGAGTTTGAGCAGACCCAGAGGCTGACACAGGAGAACAGGGTGACACACACACACACACACACACACACACACACACACACACACGTTTCCATGTGTGTCACCCTGTTAAGTGCTTTCCACTTGGAGACTGTCAGTTCTTCTATCAGTTCTGTTGGCTTAGATGCAGTGCCACTTCTGTTCAGAACTCCCTTATCATTCAATCACCAATTGGGTCAACGTGACTCTTCGCAAGCATACATGTTAGTGTTACATTATTTGCACAGTTCACTTTCCATGTTAGCGATATTTCTTCCTTTTAGAATTCACATTTAGTATGTCTCCTTTTCATACCAAACAGTTAAATCAAGATCCCTGAGAGGAGAGGTGCTGGCCAGCAGAAGCTATGCCACTAACTCAGCAAGCAGCACAGCGCACACATCATGAGCACCCACTTTGGCTGACTGGACCCACTCGATCATCCAGGCAACAGATACTGGTTACTAAAATTCCAAATTAATGTTAAATGACCGAAGACATGAGAAAGGTAAGCAAATGATGCCCCTGCCTCCCAGGAAACTTTAGGAGATAGTGCACACGCAAAGGACAAACAACARCACATAATTTCTTTCTAAGAACTCAATGCAGCTACTTAAATAGCCTCATCCTCTTCCAGGCACTTGGATTTTCATTCATATTAAAAAGAAGAGGAGTTTTCACTGATGGGGGGCTTTGTGGGAAAAGAATAAAACTTATACTTAATGGCAGCCACATCAAATATATAATTACATTCAAAAGCATGGTTATGTATTAATACAGAGCGAAAGTCTCCACTCCCTTCAAAACCAGAGGAAGCAGAGTCAATTTARGCTTGTACAGGACTACTGTCCCCTGTCCAAATCACACCCCGTGTTCCCTCCTAAGGTCTAGCACAATGACTAACACATGGTAGGCACTTAAAAAAGAATATTTAAGCAAATGAATGGAATTGGGCTTACAGAAGCTAGTGATTCTAAATTATTTTCTGTACCTGTAATTTTTTGGACACTTTAATATTTAGTCTCCTCAAAAAACAAAAACTCTAGACAGTATTAAGAGATAACTGCCTCAAAAGTTTATGGATGTCAAAAACAAAAATCTTGAAAAAAGCTGAAGAATAAGATTTCCAAGTTCACTACAAAGCTTTAACAATCAGGAGAGTGTGACACTAGCCTAAGACAGGCACATCTGCTTCTGCGTAAGGATGAATTATCCTTCCCCCACGTCCATTTCTTTGTGTATGTGTGTGCTGCTGGGGAGTAACCCAAGGCCTTACATGTATTAGGCAATCATTCTACCACTGAGCTACATCCGGCCCTTTTATATTTATTTAAATAAAAACCTGGGGATTCCAAAAGGCCAAGAACTAGACATTTGGGTCAGTAAAGTATAGCTAAGGTGTGTGTGGGTGTGTGGGTGTGTGTGCGTGTGTGTGCGTGCGCGCGTGCGCACAAATACCTCTGGGCAAGCAGCAGTTTCTTCTCTAGCACAATAGAAGCATGGGAGACAAGAAAGGAGGTCAATTAAACATCATCAAAACCCACTGTCCTTCAGCATCCTCCAGGAACAAAGGTCACCTACACAAGGGAGAACACTCTGGAAATCACATTCGATAAGGGAAAAGTGTCCGAAGTCTATAAAGCACTCTGACAACTCAGCAGTGGCGGGTGGGTGGGTGGGGAGGAACCTTTAAAATGAAATGAGAGTTTGAAGTCGGCAGGTAAGAGAAGTGCCTGCAGGGGAGGCTCAGTGCCATTAGACAAAAGTCTGACAAGAACAAGTGTTGAGAACAGAAAAGGAAATGAAGATTCTGCACAGCTGGTGGACTGGAAAGTGGCACAGACAGTCGCCTTATAAACAGCTGGGTGGTCCCCCAAGATGTTACATATAAGGCAGGAATGCAGTCAGATGGCTCTCTGGGAAAGAACAGACTGCTTTTGCAGAAGACCTGAGTTTCATCCCCAACACCCAAGTCAGAAGGCTCATAAGTGCCTGTAACTCCAGTTTTGAGGCATTTGGAGCTGGTAGCACCTGTGGGCCCCTGCACTCACATGTACATATGCACACATGTATGCACACACAATAAAAAATAACAAAGTTAAACACAGCTATCGCATGGTCCAGAAATACTACAACAGGGAATACAGCCAAGGAAACAAAATGCACATGCGCTCAGACAGCCATCGTGTTGATAGCAGCCTAATTTCATGGGGCCCAGAGAGTACAGCAATGAACAACAGAACCATTAGACACAGGACACTAAATGTGGATAAATCCTGAAGACATCACAGCAAGCAAAGAAGACCAGAGAGAAAATGGCCAGAAACTTTATCGTTCCATTTATAGGAATGTCCAAACTTGACGAGTCCATGTGGCAGGACAGCTGAGTGTTCCAGAGGCAGAGGAAGAAAGCGAGCAGCAACCAGCRGCAGGTGCTACTGGGGTGATGAGACTGCTTGAAATTGGGTACTGGTGACAGGCACACAGCTCGGGCATCACACAAAGCCCACCAATCCTCTGAAGAGGTAAAATTAATAGTGTAGGAGCACCTCAGTCTGTCTCTTTAAAATAATAGTTAGGGGCCAGCAAGATGACTCAGCTGGTAAAGGCTGCCTGTGACCAAGCCTGAGGACCTGAGGTCAGTCTCTCAGACAACATGGTAGGAGGCAAGAATGGACTCCTGAAAGTTGCCTTTTGACCTCCACAATGCACTCTGCCATGTATCTGTGTGTATGTACACATGCACATGTACACACAAACACATTTTTAAGTTAAAAAGGTATTAAAATAAAATAAAAATGACAAAGGCAATGTTGACTCCCTTTCACACTAACAATTACAGGGGGAAAATATGCTTAAATTACTTATAAAAATGGAGAGGAGGGGCGGGGCAGGAAGACTAGACAGGAGAGGACAGAGAACAGAAATCCTGACATCCACATGCACCTTACTTGTTCTGAATTCTGTAGGCTTACTGTAATGCTATCCCCTAACAGTGATGGCGACAAAGAAAGCCCTCAGATCTTGAGCCGTCCAAGCAGTATGACTCAAGGATGGGAAGGAGGAGGAAGAGAAGGAAACAAAGGGGATGACACAGGATGTGTAGGCGTGTGTCCTGCCTTTGGGAGACATTGCTGCCTTGGCCTGCAGACTAGTACTCAGGGGCCCTGCTATTCCCACTTTTCAGGTTCTCATCTCAGCCACCATCCCATATCACCCTTTAAAATTATAAAGATTTCAACATTTTCTCAAAGGAGTTATATCTGATTAAAAAAGTAGTCAAAAAGTCTAAGTGCTTGCTAACAAGGACTCATATGCCCAAAAACCAGTCAACATCTGCATCCTATATCCTGACATCCTAGAGACCAACAGTACAGAAAACTGTTTAATTAGAGAGAGAGAGAGAGA
>BDUI01000798.1:114418-128984 GCA_002335545.1 Apodemus speciosus
AAAAAAAAAAAAAAAAAAAAAAAAAGATGCCTTTCCTGTGGTTACTGAGCTGAGAAGAGGGAGGACTCACTGCTGTGAAATATCTTACTGGAAACAGTCTGGTGGACAGGTAACATTAAGCTATGCCCCCAACTCCCACTCCTTAACTTCAGCATCTATGGATTCATCTGACCATAGACGGAAAACACTCAGGAAGCAGCAGGGAGAACTGTCTGTATTGAACACAGACATACATCTTTCTTCTCAATACTCCCTAAACAACACAGGATAATATCTGCACAGCACTGATACTGTGTAAATAGAGATTATTTAAAGTATACARGTATACGTGCATGTGTGACATTAAAAAAAATCACTTTATATTAGATAYGTGAGCTGATCTGAGTGTCTAAGTGCATCCTGAAACCAATCCCTGCAGACCCTGATGAACAACGATAGTCCTTTGGCTGATAACGGAAATCCAAGTTCAGGCTGGCTGAGGTTAAACGACATGCCCTAGAACTCACGGACAGTCAATAACAAAGTGGCCTGGAACCCAAGTTTTCTAACTACAGATTTGGGGTTCTTTTATCTGAAACTTCGAACTCTCTAAGAAGATGAAATTTGTTTTGCGCAATAATTAATAATCATCTGCATCTGGATGTGAATGGAACATCAGACATGATTACAATACTTATTATGACTAAATATCTCAACTGATAACCACCAACAAATCAGTAAGTGTTGAGATACTCAATTCAGACTGGTATTTCACTGAGCCCAAGGATTCACAAGCTTTGGCACTTAAAAAACAAAAACAAAAACAAAAACAAAAACAAAAACCTCAAGCCAGGCCTCAGGGCACACATCTTGAATCCCAGCACTCAAGAGGCAGAGGCAGTTGGATCTCTGTGAGTTAAAGGCCAACCTGGTCTACAAAGCAAGTCCAGGACAGACAGGGCTAGTTACACTGAGAAACCCTGTCTCAAAGAAACAAACAAACAAAGATACTTCTTAATTAGTTTCTGAGTGCAAATGAAACATCCAAAATGATCATTCTGTAATAGTCACAAAGCCTCTATGAGACAGGCTAACATGTTGAATGTTATACTATATTTAAATTAACAGTTCTACCCAAAAATCAATATAAACAAAGCAGTAGGGTTTTTTTTTGTTTTGTTTTGTTTTGTTTTGTCCATGTTGACTGTTTCAATTTAGCTTTTATAGCTGTCTCTTGACTCACACTACTATTCAACATCTCGGACCAACTCTATTGCTTACTGGCATGGTGACTGACAGCAACCCTTCTAAGCATCTGTTTTCTGATCTGTAACATGTATGTAATTATTCCTGTACTGTACACGGATGTTAAGATTCAGCATAATGCAGAGAAGCACCTGGAGGTCAACCTACTTTACAGAAAAAGCCCAGTCATTGGTACCTTGATCTTTGTGCTCTCAATCCCACCACCCTTTCTCTCCGGGCCCTAAAACCTGCATGACTAAGAAACAGGCCTTTCTTATTTCCCATGTCAGTGTCACTCACTTCCAATGTCAACTCCCTGCCTCTCTCTCATGGGGTCCCTAGAGAGATTCCCTGAACTTCCCCTCATTGTGTTGACACCCTATTCAGGAAGAAGGCAGTACTCACTGCTGATGACTCAATGATCAGCTGATCATTGACATGCTAAATCCTATTTTATATATGAGTGTTTTGCTTGAATATATGTAAATGTACTACACAGGCTTGCCTGGTGTCCATGGAAGCAAAAAGACGCAGCAGCTGGATCCCCTGGAACTGGAATTAAGGATGGGAAATTGTATGCCACCAAACAGATGCTGAGAATTAAACCCAGGTCCTCTCTGAAAGTAGTGAGTACTCTTAACTGCTGAGCCATCTTTCCAGCTCAGCATACTACTTCTTGCATGGGACCAATCAAGGAAACCTCAAATAAAACCACCTAAGAATTTGATTTGGGCGAGTGCAGTGGGGGCGTGCATACATACACAATTTCCTCATTCACAAATTTGGGGGATTTGCATGGGTCTGCACATCCAAAATGCAATGGATAAACATCTTCATGATCATGGTACCTTCCCTGACATACAATCCTTTTTCTTTCACGATTAAGATCTAAAAACAAACAAACTTCTTTTTTCTTAAGCCTGTGATCAACTATCAGGAATTCATACAGCGGTCTCGTCAGCTCTTCTCTTCAAACACTTGAACCCTGTATCCATTCAACTATTCAGTTCCTGCACCTCATCCTCGTACAGCCGTTCTTGGGAAGAATAAAGATTTGATAGAAGGTATTTTGTAGGGAAAATCTATTTGTATCGTTTTCTGTGTGTACAATTAAAATATTTGAGATAGCTAAGGGGCAGGTTAAGTGGCAAGGAACCTAAAGAGATGAGATATTGAGACTCAAGAAGGGGCCCTTATGAGAAACAGGCCTCCGACACACATCTGCCAATAAAAGGCTGTAGAAGAGATGAAAGGGAAAAACCATAGCTATCTTTTACACAGCATAAGGTGCTGCACAATTCATGTGTGTTAGGTCATAATTAGGTGTCGTGTCCGCTATCAAATGAGGGCAGTGAAATTCAGAAAGGTTAACTGAGCCAACCAACAGCTACTTATGATTGAACCACAGCCACAACTGAAAATTTTCTATCATATGTTAAATACAGACTCAGTGCAAAAGAGCCTTGTTCTCTACATACAGGCGAGAGCAGGATGTTCTGGATACTGGCTTAGCAAACTGATTCTCTTCTGGCAGTGGAGAAAACCTGTAAGTTATTGCCCAGTTATTTCCAATGATACCTCTTACACTTTAATGTAAAGACAGGTCAGGTTCTGTATCTCCTAGGTGACGGCATGATAAAGCTTAGGTACCTGATCCAAAACAAGTTACTCTCAGTGGTTCTCAATACTATGTGATAATTGGGCAAGCATTTAAAAACTATTGAGTTCTGGGTCCCTTGCTATGGGTCCCGTTATGTAAAAAAAGGTCCCAGATTGATTCTAATACCAAATGGACTATCGGGCTATATATCCCAGGTAACTTCTTCCTCAAAGTTCTTCAAGAAAAACATTTTTTGTTTGGTGTATATGTATGAGTTTCCYGTGTGTGAATGCACCTATGCAGTAGATACAAGTTGGCTCGTGCATGTGGAAGACTGAAGTCGATGGTGTTGTCTTCCTCAAGCTCTACAAATTTTTTGAAGCAGTTTTGTGAACCCAGAGTTCACAAACTGTGACCAGTGAAGACAGCCAGCTTGCTGTGGGGATCTTGTCTCAGCCTCCTATGCTGGGAACACAGGCAGTCACAGCTGCTTATACATGGTGCTGAGGATCCAAATTCCAGTAATAACCTGCACAGCAAACACTTTATCTACCAAGCTATCTTCTCAGTTCTTATTTTTCAAGCAACATTTTGTTTATTTATTTGGGAGAAGGGACATGCCACAGCATGCATGGAGGTCAGAGGACAGTTTATAGAAGTCAGTCTGCTCCTTCCACCATGGAGGTTATAGATTTCAAACCCAGGTCATTAGGCTTTACCCACTGATCCAGCTCACTGACCCATGATATATGATATGAGACCTCTGAATGTAGCCTAAACTGTCCTTGAACTCAACTTTCCTGTCTTAGCTTCTCCTGTGCTTCAGTTCTAAGAGTGTCTTTTCATACCGGCTTAAGAAATATGCGTTATTATTAATGATCAGTCAGAAAGCACAGAGAACGCATAGAATGCTTTCTATATTGGCTTGCTTAATCCTCTAGCTGCACTTTGAGGCTGGCTCTTACATCACAGCTTATTTATATATGAGGAAAACAGTGCAGTAACAGACAGTCACTTGTCCAGGGTCAGCTAGAGTAGTCAAAGGTTCAGACTTGAGCMAATCTGTTCCCAGCATCTCCAGGTTCTCATACATACCACCAAACCTTGCAATGGCCAGTGGCACATTTGAACAAATAAATCCAAGTGGGTCACCTCAGAGATATCATCCAGAGAAAGCTAATGCTCTCATTCTCACATGCTACCATCATTTAGAACATCACCACTGAACTACAGCATACAGCAGTTCCTGTTCCGAAAACAAAAATGCCTGCAGATCCAACACATACTTGAAATAGCTTTAGCTGGGATAAAAGCTCATTTAAGCACGGATTTGATTTTAACACAATGAGATCACAAAGAATCAATTCTGACTATGATTTTTTGGGGGGTGAGGGGGGAGGTAGAAAATCTGGAGTTAGATATGGAAAATGTTTTCCTCTTTACTGTTCTCTGGAGCTGACTCAAACCAGAGTTCTTTATGTCTTGCGCAATGCTCCTATCGCCAGAGCCTAGGTGACTATTTGAAGGACAGTCCTCATCCAGATGCATAGATTGTTACATTTTTTTCCTTTTAAAAATCACCCTTTTAATCACATGTAGACAAATACATTTGTCCTTGACTAGCAATATAAACATGCAAGTGTTCACAACTATCTTGAATAGTTTCCTTCTCTGTTCAAAGCAATTCTTTGATTCATATGTTTTAACTCAGAATTTATTTGTCCTCATTCATAGAAAAATAAGTGCCATAATCAGGCATTAATAAATCATTTACTTGCATGTAGGAATTGTGCAATGGTAACTAACTACATATCTAAAATACCCTCACATAGAAGGGATAAAGGCATACACAAATACTATAGGGATTTAGCTATAAAAAGATACTACATTTTTATATCTGATGAGCTCCTTTGTGGAAGAGCCATGTCCTTTTTCAACAAAGAAAATAGTCTGCTAATTCGGAAATTATTTACAGAATTTTTCCTCAAAATCAGGCATTAATGCAGATCAGCACAATTCCATACAACCAACCTCTCCGCTTGAACTGGACTCCTCACACCTTACCTTACCACTGTTCCCCTCTTCAAACTCCCACTCCACCCCCACCCCACACACACCCAACGCCCCACCAACCTCGCAGGGGTTCCTGGGCTGGTCCATGGAATCTGATGACATCACTCTCTCTTCCTTCCTGGAATTCTAAACCCTGCTGCTCTCCCCTTGCACACAGCTACCATCTCCATGGCAACCTCACCTCCTCCTGCTTCCCTATTGGCTTCATGGAGCAGGATACACAAAAAGGTTTTCCGTTCTGCCCCCACTGCCCGCCCGCAAAAATGATGCTTTCAACAGGAACCTGAGCTAAATTTAGCTACTTGCGATTCTGTGTCTTATGACTAAGAAAACATAGAAATATACTCCTTCCTATATTCTACCCACTCCTAAACCACACCCCAAAGTGTTTGTTTCTTCTTCTCTCTGGCCCCTACCTCAAACACAAGCAGCAGTAAGTGCTGGAGTCCTAAAATCAACCGGATTGCCTGCCCCAGAAACAGGGCTAGCCCAGAAAACATTGCCCACTCACCTCCTCCCATCAGGAAAGGAAAAAAAACAAAACAGAACAACAAAAGCATGCAAAACATGCTTGGGGCATTCCATGTGGGAACATCCACCTCTGCTATCTCCTTCCACCCTGATCCAAGGAGAGAAAAGCCATTCCTAAAGTATCTGTCCTCTCATGGAACTTACTCCATCACAGGAGCAAGGAGTGGAGAAGTGAAGTAGAAAGCCCACTCACTGCAAACTGCACCCAAGTGCTCTCCTCACAGGCTAACCTACTATGGAAACTGGAACAGGTTCCCACACCTGGCATCACATAGGGATGCTCTCAGAAATGCTGACAAAAGGAGTAAGAAGTAGCAGCTCCCTGAGCCAGAGGACAGAGCAATGAGTACAGTGGCACGGTGATCAGCAAAGTTCTACAGAAATAATGTCTGAAACTACCACAGAAGACCACGCACTTACAGAAAACCATTTTACAATCATAGACATGCATAAAATACAATATATAATCTCTCAAACCCTTCAAAGTTCCCCACTTCTGGAAATGCCTACCAATATGTCAGAGTGAGCTGGTGGTCTGTGCCTAACGCTCATCTGGAGCTGATCCTTCCTTCATCCAAATTCTAACTCTAAAGTGACATCACTCTCCCTAAATAACAGGCAAATATGGACCAACGTTTTGCTTCTCAACCCAGCTGTCCACTTCCCATCTAGGAAGACATCCTGTCTCAGAACCTCTGGATTGATTCAGTAGCTGYTGTATCCTACATGATTCTGAAGCACAAAGCACAGCTGTGACTAAACTGGAAAGGCACCAAGCAGCTCAAGACTTCCTATCAGAAAAGAGGGCAGGTAAAAATAAGGCACACCCAGGAAATTTGTAGGTTTGAAGCAGGGCAGAGACAGCACCAAGGCACCCRTTTTCCAGTGGTTAAAAAAGAAAAAACAAACAAACATGAAAATAGCAAAATTCTGCACAGYAAAGGATAGTATTCCCAAACTAACCAAGAAGCATCCAGAATGYGCTTGGAAAGCAGGGTGAAAGATGCTGATGGGTACAATATGTACTAATAAACCACCGAGGTTATCAGCCCGGCGGTGAGGGCACAGATTATTAGCTTGCCTGATGGAAGTAGATGCTCTCACTCACTCTCACATACACTGCTGTTGAGGTGGCTCTGTAGGCTGTGGTGAACACAACACTTACAGATGGTCGCCTTATTATATATGGGAAGACCCAAGTGGCCTCTGAGACTCCATTGAATCAGTTCCTGAACTCTTTACTATAAAGGTGTTTAAAATAAAAAGAAGACCAACAGTGAGTTGTATATATTCTTACCTCCATTCTGCAAATGAAAAACAAGATTCAGAATGCCAATGTGTCTAGTATGTACCTGGGGTCTGTCTGAATTCCAGAGCCTATACAGATTTTTTTATTTGTTTGTTTTTTGTTTTTGTTTTTTTGGTTTTTTCGAGACAGGGTTTCTCTGTGTAGCCGTGGCTGTCCTGGAACTCACTCWGTAGACCAGGCTGGCCTCGAACTCAGAAATCCGCCTGCCTCTGCCTCCCAAGTGCTGGGATTAAAGGCGTGCGCCACCAACGCCCGGCTAGATTTTCTACCCCCATTCACACACAGTCATAGTTGTAAAGAAATGCCTAAAATGTTATTTTGTGTCAATGCTCTCTTATAACAATTATATCAATAAAATATATGCTGGATATCAAAGTCAATGTTAAACTTCTGATGTATTAAAAACCATAGTTAACTGTAAGTGGGCATGTAATACTTATTAATTTATTATTCTAATCCTATTATTCTAAACTTCTGAACAAATGATGATTCCACTCAGATCTTTTAAAATTAAGATTAGCTTGAGAAATTGCATGCTGAAGTAAAATGACAAAACTTCAGATAACATTCTGAAATTTAATTTTCTTATATTTCAGATAAAAAAAAAATCTATCAGTCTTAATGCCTACACTGACCTAATCACAATGTCGTCGTAATGCCTACATAGTGTCATTTGCTTGTTCTGTCTGGTGGGGAGCAGTTGTGAATGTTTTGGTGTGTGAAATGGAACCCAGGGCCTAACACATGCAAAAAATGAGCAGCTCACCATGGACTGAGCTATGCCCTAGCCCTCACCCATAAGCTTTAAACCAGAAACCCTAATGTAGTCAGGTTCCATACTAAATTTATAATTTCCTCATTCTACACAATCAAAGCATTTCTGCAGGGATTCCACTAAAATTAAATCAGGTGATTAGAAGACCATGCTAAAGAGGCCAAGGTCACATGTCTGACACACAGGATTCACTTGGCATCACTCTTTCCTACTGCCACACGCAATTAGTGATAAACACATACACTTGTTTTTTTTTTTTTTATCAAAAAAATGTAATGTAACCTAGTACATCCTCTGGAAACAAATTCAAAGCATGCATCTTACAATACTACATAATATCAGCTTTTATCCTTTAGAAAACAGATACTGACTTCCGATATTCACTAAACACCACAAGCAAGTCAACAGCCTCAAAAGAAAAAAAAAAAGCTTTAGGCAAGTAAACACACCAATACCTTACATGCCAACACCTATGGTATACAACTTGCAGGGGGAAAATAAACACAGTGGCTAGCACCAGAGGGTACATGGAGCATGGGCCAGCACAGTTCATTTAGGGAAAGAATGAAGATAAGGTATTCTAGGGGCAGAGAACAAAGAAGGTGAGGAGCAAAACAGCACAGCAGGCATGGAGACTTTTCGGGTACACTGTAAAAGGACAGGCTGAAAGTTGAGAGAAGTGACCTATTAATAGAAGGCACAGGCAATCTCTCTCAAGACCTTTCACAGCAAATTGGGTTTACTTAGAAGGTCTTTTTCTGTTAGACCTCCAAAAGGTAATGGATCAAMATATTTTAATATCATATGGATAGTTCTTATTTTTTTAAAGTTTCTATGGTGAAAGTAAAGGTCAAAATAAAGCCCCTCGTTGCTAAGAACAGTCATGAAGAGTGTTCCATCCAGAGAACAAGTCCAAATTCGGCGTCTGGCAATGACAGTGAACATTCTCTTACTGTTCTCATAGCAACAGGAGTTTATTTCATCTTGTCTTTTCTTATGTCTCTTTAAAAAGATTAGTAGCACGTTGAATATTTGACAAGGAAATTATAATTTTAAAAAGCCCCTTCATTCGCACGTAATGCTCTCAACTCATAAATGTATGTGCATACACACGTCCTACCAGCTGGACAGGCAACATACAGCTCATCTGAGGGACCAGCTATCTATCAGCTGCAGCAATCAAAGGATGAATTATATAAACTCTTTGCTAATTATATATAAACATATATATTCAAAACTCCCATGTATACAGTGTAATACATTCTCACAAAGTGAGATCCCCCAAGAGAAATCCAGCACCAAGACAAAGAGAAAGGACACATTATTAGCACTCTAGAAGCCCATCTTGTGCCTTTGCAAAGTCACTCTCAGCTGCTCAGCTAACAATAACAGACACCACAGATTGACCGTGCTATGACTTGTATATAAATGATCACATGCTATGCTCCCTTTGTCCTGGCTTTCTCTGTGAAGCACTGTACTCAATAACACTTGTACATGTTAAATACCCTATTTTACAAATAAAGTATAACGTACTGGAAGGCACTTCAGAATGGCAGAAAAACATCCCTATTGCTTCCGGCTTGGGCTATGTACACCTTTTCTTTTCTCATGGTTATGGCCAAATACCTAACAAGAATAAACTTAAAAAAGAAGGGGTTTGTTGTGGCTCAGTTTAAGAGTACAGGGAGGCATGGTGGCAGGATACTGTTCATATACGGGTAGATCAGGTAGCAGAGAGAGATGAATACTAGTACTCAGCTGGCTTTCTCATTTTGTTTTTTAAAATTCCGTCTAGATCCCAAGCACAGGTCGGTACTGGCCAAATCCAGGGTGGGTCTCCTTCCTCAAAAGACAAGTAATACMATGAATGTGTCTCTAAGTGATTCCAAATCTAGCCAAGATGGTAACAAAGACTCAACATCACAAGTTGTCACCAAAAAGTGCTACCATGTACATTCTTATTCACTCTTTTGGTGATCATAGGTAAACACTTCATGTCTCTACTGTTGCACGCAGTGGGAAGCTCTGGGAGATACCACCGACTACTAGTTCAAAGCTAYGCTACTTAACAATTCCCCCAGCCCTGCATGAGGGATCAAGGAGCTGATGTCTGCCTCCTTCATCCAGTCATGCAGAAGGCAGGGTAACAGAGCCTCGCTGTGGCCATCTGCTTTACTTTGGAGAGTAATCATGTAGCCACTTTTTGAACCACTGAATATCATGTTTGTAAAGTACCTATTTATATATGTTGTCCACTTTGCTACTACGTTGTTTTCTAAAAATGTTTCATAGCATTCCTTTCATATATTGAGTTGCAGGAATAACTGATGTGTTCTGGTTAGCAGCCAAATCTGTGTGTAGCAAATACTTTCTCCTACATTGTGATCTGCTTTTTTACTCTCTTAACCATGTCTCTTAATGAGTACCTGTTGGGAGGTGGTTTTGCACATTATGTATTCAAATGATGATTTCTACTCCTAGACATCTAGTTGCATGCCAGATGATGGCATCTCCAGTCTCAATGTTACATAAAAATTATTTTTCATCATCTCTGATTAGTTAATAAAGATCGGATCAGCCAAGTAGCTGGGCAGAAGAGAATAGGACAGGACTTCTGATCTGAATCAGAAGTCCCAAAGACAGTAAAGAGAAGGTGCATGAGGAGAGGGTGTGGAGAGACCATAGGCCGAGACCATGAGGGTTGCCATGAGCAGGTCACCAAGGGAGTATCCATGAGGACACACATGGACCAGAGCAAGCCAGGACAAAACTCAGATTTGTGGGAAAGGACTATGTGGGTGGGAAATAGGCAGCCTTAGAGGGTCAGAATAGCTCAGAACATGCCTGGCTTAGGCTTGTAGTTTGTTAATAAAAATACCAGGTCTCTGGGTCTTTATTCAGAAGTTAAAAAGACTAGAACAGGTGTAAAGACACCTACCAGTTATTTTCGAACAAGGGAGATATAGAAAACCCACCAAGAATTACTATTACAAATAGCTATTCCTAAAATTAATGTATTCAGATTATTCTGTGTCTTCCAAAGAGTCCTGTCCAAATAAAGAGCAATATGAAATGGTAGCTCTGCTGGCTGGTTATGCCAAGTTGATATAAGCTGAAGTCATCTGGAAAGAATGGCCTGTGGTACTTTTTTTCTTTTCTTTCTTTTTTCTTTTTCTTTTTTTTTTTTTTGACTGATGTGGGTAGTGACCACTTCTAGGCTGGTGGTCCTAGGTAGGCTGACAAAGCAGTGTCCTTCCATGGCCTCTGCATCAGCTCCTGTCTCTAGGTTCCTACCCAGTTTAAGCCCCTACCCTGACTTCCCTCAGCAATGAAGTATGAATTGACAGTTGTAAGCTGAAATAAACCTTTCTCCYTAAGTTGTTTGTGGTTTATGGTGTTTTAACATAGCAATAGAAACACTAAGACAGTGTCTGTCTGCTTTCCCCTAGAAACTTTAATAGAATAACATTTTAAATTTATCATTTAAGTTTCCCCGGCATTGGGAGCTTTATTTGTAATAGATGGAAACTGGAAATAAACCTAGATGTCCCAGAACCAAAGAATGGATAAAGAAAATGTGCTACATTTACACAATGGAATACTATTCAGCTATTAAGAAAAATAATAGCATCATGAAACTTGCAAGCAAATGGAGAAAACTAGAGGGGAAAAAAATCATTCTGGGTGAGGTAACCCAGACCCAGAAAGACAAACATGATATGTACTCACTCATAAGTGGATATTAGCTATAGAGGATAACCATGTTACAATCCACAGACCCAGAGAAGCTAAGTAACAAGGAGGGCTCAGTGCGGGATGCATGAATCTCCCTGGAAAGGGGAAATAGAATAGACACTGCAGGAGGATAGGGCTGGGGGTGGGGACTGAAACAGGAGGGATCAGATAGGGGAGAGTAGAGGAAGAGGATACTGAAAGACAACTGGAATTGGGGGGGATGCATCTTGGGGATGAACTAATACAATGGAAACTCCTAGGCATCTATAAGGGTAACCCTAGCTAAGACTTCAAGCAATAGGGTATACAGAGCCTGAACTGGCCATCTCCTGCAACCAGACAAGACTTCCAATGGAGAGATTAGGACACCAACCCAGCCACAAAACCTTTGACCCACAATTCATCCTGCCTATAAGATGTGCTGGGATAAAGGTGGCACAGACGTTGTGGGAGTGGCTAACCAACGGTCCAGCCTGAGACCCGTGCCATATGAGGGAGTCCACCTCTGACACTGCCTAGAGGGCCAGGATCCAGAGGCTGGATAGCCCAGAGACCTAAGACAGGACCAAACACTGGTTAAAAAGGAAAAGCGATGCACTTATTCCTGATATTCTGCTATACTCATAGACTGGTGCCTACCCCAATAGTCATCAGAGAGGCTTCACCCAGCAACTGATGGAAACGGATGCAGAGACCCACAGCCAAACATTAGGCAGAGCTCAGAAATTCTGCAGAACAAGTGGAAGAATGATTGTAAAAGCCAGAGTGGTCAAGGACACAAGAAAACTCACAGAATCAACTAACCTGAGCTCACAGGGGCTCAAAGAGACTCAACTGCCAACCAGGGAGCCTAGATGTGACTGACCCAGGCCCTCTACACATGTTACAGTTGTGCACCTTGGTCTTCTTGTAAGACTCCAAAYAGTGGGGCAGGGGCTGCCCCTGACTCTTTCATCTGCCTTTGGGACCCTTTCCTCATACTGGGTTGCCTTGTCCAGCCTTACTATGAGGAAAGGTTCCTAGATTTACTGCAACTTGATATGCCATGATTGGTTTTCATCCATTGGAGGCCTGCCCTTTTCTGAAAAGAATAGGAGAAGGAGAGGATGGAGGGAAGGAAAGTCCAGGAGGAAAGAAGGGAGGGAAAACTGTGGTCAGGATATAATATATGAGAGAATACATAAAGAAAATAAAAGATTCCTAGGCAAATTATATATCAGATATGTATACATAAAATACATACATGAAGTTTATTCTACCATATAGGTCTAACAGTTAGAACTTTATCCCAGGACCTGGAGAGAATCATCTGCCACAAGGCAGTGTAGCTAAAGGGCCTCTCCACACGGAGTACTATGCAGCTTGGGCTTCTAACCTTTGAAACTTTATCCATTTCTAATCTTAAGTGCTTCATTACAGGAACAAAAACAAGCTAACAGCATGTCTCAAAGATTAGTTGCGTTGAGCAGGATTCTGACATCAGAACCCAAAATAATTAATAATCTTCCATCATCCTCAGCTATGAGCAATTTCTACTTCAACAAAGAAAAGAAGGGAAAGCCACTACTTTATTACTGCAACTGCCTCTTCAATTCATGTCTAAAACCTATATCAGTTAACACTTTTCTTAAATGTATAAGAAAGATCTTTAAGGGGGAAGTTATGAGTCCAGTGTTTTCTAAGCCAACTACCTAAAATAACAGGCTCCACAAATTATGCAATGTTTTCCACAATGTAAAAAACAAAACAAAACAAACAAAATAACTAGGTCATTCTAGCAAGAGTGGAGATGGGAAACCGTGTGTGCACACATGCTGCCACATACCCAGCAAATCTACTCCTCTTCCCAAACGCCTTCACTTCTCTGGCCCATAACTGCTTTTCTCTTTCTTCTTGGTCTATTTCCCCCAGTGATGGTCTTAAGAAAGAGGACTGGTAAACTAGAGATTCTACACACACAAACACACAATCTCTTGGGCATGTATGTAAACCCTTCTCATAAAACAAAAAATTTATAGATCAATTCAAGATGGAAAGTTGGGGGGGGCGCTAAATAAAAGAACAGTATTAAACCAATTTTGTTAGATGAGCRGTTTTTAGAGCAAACAGTTACTGAATTCTCCTCCCCCCCCCCCATTTATAATATGACTCAAAATGGAATTTGTGCTCTTCTAAAACATGCACAACATGGGAGAACAAGTCTGCGGATTTCAGGCCATGTGAGCAAGAGGCTCCCCACTGGCTTCTAAACCGTAAGCTCTGTCTTCTGACCCAGCAAAAGCCCACTGTGGACTTGAAAGTTCCAGAGAGTAACTACCCCTCCCTTCCCAACGCGAGTAGGTTTGGATCTACAGCCTCACCGTGAGGACTCCACTGTTCAGCTCACTGGGCTATATCTCCAGCCTTTTAATTAATTTTAAAACAGGTTCTAACCTGCCCAGGCTAGCCTTGAACTTTCAATTTTCCTTTGTCTTCCACATAGCTAGGGATTGCAAGTCTGTACCACAAGACCCAACTCAGTAAAACTTGCAAAGTCAGTTCCATGACCCCAAATAAAAGACAAAGGCTTGACCGGAACCTAATTAACAAGCATCATGAACCATGCCTGAGAAGCAGACCCAGTGTCTGCCCCCCTGAAGTTCAGTCAGGTTAAGATGGAAAACATTATACTATGTAAATCATTAAAAGCCCCTGCAAACACAAGAGAAATGTCTAAGAAGACTTTGGACCGAGGCAGCCCACCCCACTGATCCTATCTGTTTCATGACTGACTGCTGTATCCCACCTGACCTGGCCTCACATTTGAAATGCTGTCTCTGCTCAGGCAATTCAGTAAAATTTTAGGGTAGAGCCTGAGTTTGGAGCTATACACCAGATATCTCTCACAGCACAGCACTTCAAGTATTTGACCAGTGCATCTCCTAAAGTGGTACCCCAAAACCCGTCATATATTCTCCCTGTATAGCACCTTGGCAGTGACTGGTGTCTGTCAAGGTCAGAAGCTCTGCTCTCTTTCGACTTCAAAGTCACTTTCCATACAAATGTGTCACTCTAATTGCACCAAACATTTTTCAACTTAAAAGAATGGCAACTTTTAGAGACCTAAGTCTCTCTATAAAGAATCACTAAATAGCTTGCTTTTTTGTCCAGTATTAACATTTTATATATCTAAGGCTGGAAGCAAACCTAACAAGATGATGAAAATGAGAAAATAAGTTTAAGATTATTTTTATGTCTTGTAAGTCACTACATCCTTTTGGAGGAGTTTCTGAGAAAGATGTAGTAGGAGAATGTATACCACCTTTAGACACAGAGT
>BDUI01000798.1:205528-216298 GCA_002335545.1 Apodemus speciosus
AAAAAGTCCTGCCACTTGAAACACATGGATGAATCTGGAAGACATTGTGTTGAGTGACACAAGTCCGGCACAGGAAGACTAGGAGCACTCAGAATCTAAAACCTGGGACTAGCAGAAGCCGAGTGAAGGACGCAGGCTTCCACGGGCTGAGCGGGTGGACCAGAGGTTGGTCTCAGGGCTGAGAGTTTGAGATAGATTGGAGGAATGAATCTGGAGAATCTTCTGAACAGCATCGTGTGGTTATACTGTCTCAGAGACTTGAAAATTGCTCACAAAACAGATTTTAAGTGTTCATCTCATACACACACACACACACAAACAGGCACACACACAAGTAGTAGAGGAATATATGTTAATTAGCTTGATCTAATCATTTCCCAATATACACACATATCAAAACACCATACTGTATACCATACGTATGTATAATTTTATCTGTTCATTTAAAACATAAATATAAACTTTTAAAAGACCTTAAAAAAACAAAAACTCATCATTCAGCAGGTCTCCTTCTGTCCATTTGGCCACGTGCTCCTGACCCTGATCTTTGTAGCAAAGGAGCATCTGATTCCAGTCTGCTCTGGACACTCTGGAGAAAAACGTCTGGATTCCTGTCAAACCACTGTGACCTCATAGCCATCCATGCTGGTGTCAGCTAGCCTTGCCTTAAACATCCTGATTCCTTTCTTTTTTTCCAGCCTGAAATTTAGGATTTGTCAACTGTCCCTTTGTATCCTTTCAGCGGATGCTGAGCGGGTCCTCATTGGGAGCGTGACCATGAGGAAGAGTGCACTGGCTGGTTTTGAGTGTCAACTTGACACAGGCTGGAGTTATCACAGAGAAAGGAGCTTCAGTTGGGGAAGTGCCTCCATGAGATCCAGCTRTGGGCATTTTCTCAATTAGTGATCAAGGGGGGAGGGCCCTTGTAGGTGGTGCCATCTCTGGGCTGGTAGTCCTGGATTCTATAAGAGAGCAGGCTGAGCAAGCCAGGGGAAGCAAGCCAGTAAGAAACATCCCTTTATGGCCTCTGCATCAGCTCCTGCTTCCTGACCTGCTTGAGTTCCAGTCCTGACTTCCTTTGGTAATGAACAGCAGTGTGGAAGTGTAAGCTCAATAAACCCTTTCCTCCCCAACATGCTTCTTGGTCATGATGTTTGTGCAGGAATAGAAACCCTGACTAAGACAAAGAGAGAGGCCCTGCTCTCAGGGGAGTGATAACAAAGACGTGAGGTCCAGGGAGTACTAGTCACGGCTAAGACGGCCTGGAAGACTGGTGGAAACTGGCTGGGTTTTGATGGGAAGCCCACAGAGGGACTCTTTGGTGAGCACCGCCTTTAAGATAAAGCAGAATACAAGCCGGTGTTAACTGTGGCACAACAGAGACGGGGAACACTCCACAAAGAGCACCCCATGCCGGAAGGCTCAGGGAGGCACCTGGGGCCTTTATAGGAGCCTAAACCACTCTTGTCCCTCTTTTAGGAAAACACTGAACACACAATAGGTATGCAGAAGAATCTGACTGAAGGGCTTCTTGAGAGTCTGCATGGTATACAATCTTTGTTATTAACACACTTCCTTGGGCTGGAGAGATGGCTCAGCGGTTAAGAGTACTAACTGCTCTTCCAGAGGTCCTGAGTTCAATTCCCAGCAACCACATGGTGGCTCCCAACCATCTGTAATGGGATCTGATGCTCTCTTCTGGTGTGTCTGAAGACAGCTACAGTGTACTCATATAAATAAATAAACAAACAAATAAACATGAGTCCTCTCTGTACAGCAAATGCCAGACAGAGGAAAGTCCGTCAGATGGGGTATGTGTAGCACATGAAGGAATCTGGGTAACAACAGCCAATTCTCATCTATGAAGCTGGATGTGTGTGTGTGTGTGTGTGTGTGTGTGTGTGTGTGTGTGTGTGAAATCTCCAGATACTGAAGTGTTAGTATTACACTAGGAATATGAGAAATGTGTTAGAATTAGTTAGGGACTTTGAAGGGATGAGTGTGCCCTCCAGTTATTTTGTTTTCTGTTGCTTTATCAAAATGAGTGCCATATCAAAATAAAGAAAAGAAGACTGTTTCCCTCACAATTTGGAATTTTTAACATTTATTTGGATTTTTGGGGCGGGAGCATGTGTCACGGTCAGAGGACAACTTGCAGGAAGCCTGTTCCCTCCTCCCACCAAGTGGGCTCTGGGAATTGAACTTGGGCTGTGAGGCTTGGTGGCAAGCACATTTCCCTCCTGAGCCATCTGGCAAGCCTGAATCTCACAGTTTGCAAAGAAGCTGACATCTAAGATCTGCGGTGAGCGCACGATGACAGATGTCATCACAACATCACAATGGCGAGGGATCACGGGGCAAGTCGGCAGCCAGAGCACGGCAGCCACTCACCTCGCCCCTGTAATTACAACGACTCACAAGGAGGCTGGCATGAACGCCACCCTGGGCAGCCCCACGATGATCCTTCTTCCATAAAGGGTTCACTGCCTCACACTGCTGCCCTGGGGACCAGGCTACCAGCACATAAACCCTTCGGGACAGACTGCGTCTAAACCGCATCCGACCTCGCTTTATAGTAGCACTCTCGGCGTCTGCCTTAGTTACCTTTGGGCTGCTGTGATAAAATGCTCCAACAGAGGCATCTTAGGAAAGGAAAAAGCTTCTAGCTTGTGAGTCCAGAAGGAAAATCCACCACGGCAGGGAAGGCATGCGATGAGGGTGGGGAGGGCAGCATGGCGGGGTGGGGGGTGGGGTGGGAGCAGAAGCAGGCTGACCAGGCTTTCGTCCTCACATAGGAAGCAGAGAGGGGAGAAGCCGAGCCAGGCTGTAAACCCTCAGAGCCCATCTCCATGACCCCCTTCCCTTAGCAAGACCCACACCCTAAAAGTTCCACGACCTTCCCCAAAATGACCACCATCTGTGGACCCAGTGTTCAAATACATGAGCCTGTGGAGGCCATTTCTCATTCAAAGCACCACAGTATGTCACGTAATTAACGAGACTGTAGCTGCTGAACAGTATGTGTTGAATGAATGAATGAATGGATGGATGAATGAATGAATTTTTTTTTTTTTACTTAAACAGTCTTTAATGAAAGCTGTGCATGAGATGCCTCTACCCCTGCATCTTCTCGGTCATCTCCTCCTTGTATTCGCCCTTCTCCTTTCCTACTTATTGGGACTTGGCTTTCCTCTCCAGGATCTTCTTGAGGTCCTTGTCCAACTTCAGCCTGGTGACACCCACGTTGCTGGGGTAGATGCCCACACGGACAGTTGTGCCATTAGTCCTCTCTCGCTGGACTCCTTCAGTGTAGATGACGTATTTCTTCCTGTACACTTGGACCACCTTGCCAGTCTGCTGGCCTTTGTAGTGTCCTCGAACAACCTGAACTTCATCATCCTTTCAAATGGGCATAGATGGGACATTATACTTCGGTCTCAGCTCTTTGGAAAGAGGGAAAGACATGATCTTCCTCCGAATGTGAGAAGTCACGAAGGGATGGAACTTCATTTCGGTGGCTGTGATCCCCCGATGGCTGCAAAAGGCATGAATAATTTTTTTTTTTTAAAAAAAAGGAACATATCTCACACACAAGAATAACTCTCACCAGCTCATCTCAATGGCATCTGAGACTTAAATCAGTCTCATTTGGCCAAGTTTGGGTTCCAATGGGACAGAGCATGGGCTTTGCTGTCTGTATAAGATTATGCGACAGGATTCAGTGTTTTCTCCACGATGCCACTGTCTCAAATGACTCGAGTGGCCCAGGGGCTTTCTGATCAGGAGATCAAATGTCTCCAAAACAGACTAATTTCCCCAGGAGGCTCAGCCGGATCAAGCAGTACTGAGACAGACGTGTCTTGGCTAAGTGTGACACTGCTGGCGCTGCTACAACTGTAGACTTTGTACCCAGGAAACTGTCTGTCACCAAGCGACTAAAATCTAGTGTGTAGCTTTAATTAGCACAGGAGGAAACTGACTGGCAGGAGACTTTCCTAAAGCCTCTGATTCTTGGGCCCCTGTAGGTTCTTGTTCTCCATCTCTCAGTGGGAGTCCCACAAGCACATCTCTAGCCATTTAGAAAGCAGAGACTGATCTTTGTAAGAGGTGTGTGTGTGTGTGTGTGTGTGTGTGTGTGTGTGTGTGTGACAGAGTCTCCCAGATGGGAACAGTGAAGCCTTGCTGTGGGGTCAGTTGTCTTCTTCCATCTTTATATTATATGGGTTTGGGGCTTCTAACTCAGGTTACCTGGCTCATGCTGGAGTACATTACCAGGTGAGCCATCACTAGCCTTTAGGCTGCAGACTCGGTACTAACACCAGGCCTGCAGCCCTGATAGGGTTTCTCTAGAAACAGAATTTGAACACAAATATGGCCATCCTTGGTGTCCCTAGTTCTCTGACTCTACGGGGATACACAAACACAAGAAGCTCTAAGCCCCTTACACAAAAGACAACATGACAGCATCTTGTATAATGCTGGCTGGCAATGCTTTGGTGTTACAATCCCGGAATTTAAGGCATGCATCACCCTGTCCAGCTCCTCCCATACACTTCAAGTCCTCTCTGCTAACCTGCACTGCCTAGTGCCAAGTAAGTGGATGTGTACATCGCTGTTACGCTGGGTTATTTAGGGAGTCGGCGGCAGCAGTGGGGGACCCGTACATGTTCATGCAATCTTTTATTGGGGTATTTTAAATTCATGGTTGGCTAAATCCACAGATGAAGAAAACTGGGAAGGAAGGGAGGACTGTCCTACTGTACAGGGACCTCAGAGGGTGTCTACGGATGTGAGTTGGGCGTGTGTGGAGTGTCTTCTCTATGTGAGAAACATCTATAGGACCTGGCATAGGGCTTCGTGTGCCCACCGCGAGCCAGGCACTGGTCTAAGCGACTAACACTCTCTGAGTGTTGCCCAGGTCCCTGGAAGGGTTTTTAAGACCTTTTCAGGGGGTTGTTGAAATGAAAGGTTTATTTTAGAGCGATGCCAAACTTTGCCAGTCTTTTGCATCCTTGTCTCCTCAGTTACAGCAAAACTTCCAAAAGCCACAAGACACTTGACAGCTAAGAGGGACTTGACAAAACAGATCACAAACTGGATGTCTGTGAGGCTCTGCTTCCTGAGTCCTTGAGTTTTGTTTTATTTTGGTTTTGTTTTTTAATTTCTAAAGGATTTTCATATTATTGTTTCATCATTTTATGTGTATGGCTGTTTTGTCGGGATGTATTTCTGCACCACATGCGTGCCTGGTGCCCTGAGAAGCCAGAAGAGGGTGTCAGATYCTCTGGAACTGGAGTTACAGACTGTCATGAGCTACCACTTGGGTGCTGAGAATTGAACCCAGGTCCTCTGCAAGAGCAGTCGGGGCTTTTAACTGCTGAGCCAACTCTCCAGCCCCCTTTTAATGATTTTTGTTACATTCATTTATTTTATGTATGCATGTGTACTATGATTTTGGGCACATGTGTGTCACAGCGTGTATGGAAGTCAGAGGACAATTTGAAGAAGTCTGTTCTCTCTTTCTACCACGGGGGTCCCCGGAACCCAGCTCTTGTCAGGCTCGGCCAGAAGTGCCTTTGCTTACTGAGCATCTCACTGGCCTTTAGAAAACGTTATTTATTTATTTATTTATTTATTTATTTATTTATTTATTTATTTTTTAAGATAAGACTCCATTCACCTTAACTTACTCCCTCAGCCTCCTGACTGCAGGGATTACAAGTGGCTTTATTTCCAAAACCTGGTAAATAGCCACAGATAAGAAAGAACCCCTGTAATGAATTCTTTATAGCTTTCAATCAGGTTTAAGAACATAATGTGTTTTGGGCGGCTAAAACTTTGAGATCCTTGTTACTGTAGATGCTGTAAGAAGTTAAGAAGAAGCATGAGAAGATGGAGGAGAGAGAGAGGCCTTATTCAACACACACACACACACACACACACACACACACACACACAGATGGCTCAGTCGTTAAGAGCACAAGCTGCTTTTCTGAGGACCCAAGTTCGATTCCCAGCGCCCACATCGAGTGAATTACAGCTGCCTGTAACGCCAGCTCCTGGGGGATCCGACATCTTGGACCTCTGTGGGCACTTGCATTCAGGTACCCACACACAYACACATGATAAAAGTAAATCTTTAGGAAAGGAAAGTATAAGCCCGTGAAGATGACACAGGCCTTTAATCATGGAACTTGAGAGGCGGAAGAAGCAGGTGGATCTCTGAGTTTGAGGCCAGCCTGGTCTAGGTTAATTCTCAAACCCTGGGTGAGGTGCCTATTTAACATATCAAAGTGGAGCTAGCTGCCAGGTTCTCCTGGTGTCTTTTAGTCTCTACCTGCTACAGGTTATGAGTATGCCTGGGATAGCCTTTGCTCTACCTCAAACTCCTCAGCTCAGGGACTGGGCTATCCTTCTCTCAGAGGCTGTTCCCTATAGAACCCAGATATTTTGGCCACCTGCCTCTTTTCACCCTTTCCATTCTTAGATGCTGCACCTGGCTTCCCTCTCTTCCCCCTCCCCCTCTCCTCACGTGGCTCAGGGTCATGTCCACTGTAGTGTCCCAGATGTCCCTGTCTCTGACTATGTTCTTCCTTTTATCTTCAATAAACTTTCTCCTCCAGCATACCTAGGAGAAGCCATGCCCTTCCTTTAATTTTTATATTTGTCAGTCTCCAGAGTGAGTTGCAGGACAGCCAGCATTACACAGAGAAACCTCCACGGGGGTGGGCGGATAAGAGATAAGCATAAATCAAATATCCGATATTTCTGAGTCGCTACTTAAAATTCTTTCTATGCCCTATAAATAGTCATAAGTCAATTAAACTTAAAATGAAATAAAACAGAAGAAATAATTATTCCTATTCATCCTAAATGATTTATATATAAATGTGTAAGAATCGATCATTTAAAAAAACAAGAAAGAAAAATTCTTCCAACTCTTCGAAATTCTACTTGGAATTTCAGCTCCCGAGTCTACAAAAAGGACCCCCGTTCTGACTCTTTCAAAGGACGTTTCTCTCCTTGCAGTGCTCTGGGAGTAGAAAGCAGGTCCTCCCATCTGCCAGACACGTGCTAACACCACAGAGCTGCAGCCCTCTGTTCTGATGCTCCAGTTTTCTTCTCCCACAATGCTTTGTGGTTTTTACCATCTATGAGAGTCTCCAGAAGTGACACACTTCTTTTTTAGTTCTGGAAAACCCGAGAAGCTATCTGCACCTGTGATGAGGAAGTGGCACAAACAAATGAAGTCACCTAGCAGAGTGGGCAGGACAGAGCACAATTACAGGTTGGCTCGGCTGCTCTGAACCTTCTTCCAAGAATGTTGGCATCTGGAGAGCGAGGCACAGGCCACACTCTTGCATGAATAGGGAAGCTCTTGTTTCACGGATTCGTTTGCCTTGCTTCCTAGCTCAGTGCCTACCTGTCTCTGTGCCGCAAGGTAGGACAGAGCTGAAGTGTGCTGACTTAGGGAGAACAGGGCCCCCGGGAGCTCCTGCCCGAGGCAAGCTGGACCAGGAAGGGCCAGCACGCTCCTCTGCACAGTGTCTTCCTCAAGCTAGGATCCTGAGATAACGACCAAATCCACGTCACCGGTGGAGTCACAGGCCTCTGGACTAGGTGAACTGCATGTCTGCCCTGGACAGTCAGGCACAACTGCCACTCCTGAGCCACAGCTCTGTAGTGTCCTTGTCCAAACATTGCAAGGGATTTTTCTCAGACCTTAAAAGGCACAGTGCCATTCCTGAGTGTCAGTGTTATCTGGTGTCTGATGTGAGCTTGTTTCAGTTTTCCATTTTCTCTCTAGCTGCTTACAGAACCCTCCTCCTCTTCTTTATCCTCCTCTTCCTCCTCCTCCTCCCATTCCTTCTCTTCCTCCTCCCCCTCCTCCTCTTTTTCCTTTTCCTCCTCCCCTTTTTCCTCCTCCTCATCTCCCTCCTCCTCACTCCCCATTTCCCTCCTCCTCTCTCCCCATTTCCCTCCTCCTCTCTCCCCATTTCCCTCCTCCTCTCTCCCCATCTCCCTCCTCCTCACTCCCCATCTCCTTCCTCCTCACTCCTCATCTCCCTCCTCCTCACTCCTCATCTCCCTCCTCCTCTCTCCTCCTCTCCCTCCTCCTCACTCCCCATCTCCCTCTGTATCCCTCACTGCTCTGAAGCTTCACAGTGGCAGGCCTTCATTCGAGCTAGTTTTTACCCATCACACTCAGCCCTTGTTGGACGCCAATCTGCGGGGTTTTGTGTTGTTTTGCTTTTGTTTGTTTGTTTGTTTGTTTAACCAGTGGTCCTCTCCCATCTTCTGCTCTCTTCTAGATTGCCGACGACCTACTATCAGGTCCCCTCGATTGGATTCCACTTCCTCGACTTTCCTACTTCCAGTCTCTGTCTTTTTTGCTCCTTTCCCCACTCGGTTTGGTCTTCCAAACTTTTATTGTTATTTTACTTTTTTAAAGTGATCAGGCCTGCCTCCCTTCTTTCCTCTCTTTTTCCTTCTTCACCTTCTTTTGAGGTAGGGTCTTGACCTTGAACTCCTGACCTTCCTAATCATATCCTGTGGTATTGGAATTCCAGAGCTGTACCCCACACCCTACTCAGCTCTTCACTTTGTTCAGGTTGGGGAGAACAGCAGGGTTTCACTGTGTAGCCCTGGTTAGCCAGGAATTCAACATGTGGCTCGGGCTGGTTTTGAACATATAGAGATCTGCCCACCTCTGCCTTCTGTGTGCTTGATCTAAAGACAAAAGCTTTGAACACATAAACACAAACACATACGTACACATACTTTGTCTCACACTCGTACACACACATATTCTCTCTCTCCCACATACACATACTTTCTCTCTCACACACATACATACACATATATTCCCTCACACACACACACACACACACGTGCACACATGTACACACACACTTTCTCACACACATACACACAGATACTTTCTCACACACACATACACACATACTTTCTCATAGACATACATACACGCACATTCTCTCTCTCACACACACACACTTTGTCTCACACACATATATATACACATTCTCTCTCACACACATACATGTAAACACACACTTTCTCACACACACATTCTCTCACACACACGCTTTGTCTCACACACATATATACACATATTCTCTCTCTCACCCACACATACATGTAAACACACACTTACACACACATTCTCTCTCTCTCTCTTACACACACACACACACACACACACACACACACACACACACACACACACACACGCCTCCCAGCACCTCATCATTTCTTCCAGGTTGCCTATTATATTTGTTCTGGTCTCCCTTTAACTCTCAGATTCCCCCAGGCTGTGAGGTGTTCCCTGGTTCTCTCCTCAGGCAGCACCTAGAGGCTTTTTGGCAGCTCTGAGCACATATGGGCTGTCCACTTAGAGTGTCACCGCAGGGTGGTCTGGGTGGCTATTTGCTGGGAACCGGAGCATGCCAGTGCTTTCATGTGTTTTCACTAAGCTGGCCATCCTCCACTGCTCTCCCTGCAGGGTGAGGTCACACCGGGTCACACCGGGTAAGCACGGACTGGGGCACTTCAAATGTCCTGTTCTCATGGTCAGCTCTTAAAACACCTTGCTTCTTCCTTTCCAGTTTTCTAATTTAATTTTATGTATATGTAAGAGTGCCTGTGTGTGTGTGTGTGTGTGTGTGTGTGTGTGTGTGTGTTATATGCATGTCTGGGGGCCTCAGGACAGAAAGGGACACTGGGTTCTCTGAACCTGGAGTTACAGGCAATTGTGAACTTCTAGGTGGAAATCAAACCTGAGTCCTCTGTAAGAACAGCAAGTGCTCTTAACTGCTAACCTATCTCTCCAGTCTCTTTCATTTCTTTTTCTTTTTTTTAGATAATGTTCTATGATACAGTTCAAAGTAGCCTTGAATTCACAGCAATCCTCCTGCCTCAGTTTCTCAAGTGCTCAGATTCCAGATATAGGCCACCACATCCAGTTCATTATTTTTGTTTTTCTTTGTTTTTCTTATTTTTAAACTTTGGGGTGGGGACTTGTTTTGTTTGTTTTTTTTGTTTGTTTGTTCTTTTGTTTTGTTTTGTTTTGTTCGTTTTTTGAGACAGGGTCTTGCTATGTAGCCCAGGTTAGCCTCCTGCTCCCACCTGCTCAGCCACTGGGATTACAGCAACATCTTCAACGGTACCTCATGCTTCCCAGGCCAGAGATGAATTTTACAGTTGTCTTATAGAACAGGAGGGTGGGGTGGGAAATGGGAGAGAAACTTAGGAATCTGACTGGTTCCTGCCTGGCTCGCCTGCCAGGTCTTATTTTAGCTCTACCCCAACTGTAGAGGGACCCTGGCAGCCACCCACTTTGTCTCTGGCAGATTCCACTGTGTAAGTAAGTCAACCTTCACACCACCTCCCTGGACTCCCCCTCCCCTGCCCCCCGCCCCGCAGCCTCGCTCCCCCCCATCCTCCAGCTTAGTCACCACCAGCCCTGTCACAGCTGCGGCTGGCTTCCCATCCTGTTTTTCTCAACGTTGCTTTTTTTTTTTCCTTCTAGGCATTCTGATGAGCGTTCAGGAGAAAGCAATGTCTGAAGCAAGTTCTGTGGAGGTTCTGTCTTTTACTGTCTATTGTAATGCTAAGTGTGGCCCTCCAAAACCTAGAGTCTACACATAGCCCCAAGACCTTGCCCCCAACTTAATTCTGATTGGTGTATAAAGATGCCAATAGCTGGGGAGAAGAGACATAGGTGGAGTTTGGTTTTCCTTGGGCTTGAGA
>BDUI01000799.1:78508-96638 GCA_002335545.1 Apodemus speciosus
GTCTGCCAGGACTCACCCACTGGTCTTCAGGGTATCACTGTGTAGCCCTGGCTGTCCCAAGACTCACTGTGGCGAACAGTCTGGCCTTGAATTGGGTTAAAGGTGTACCCTACCACACCCAGCTCCATCTCCATGGTTTTCCATGCTGTGGTCTGAACATCTGACTCCCAGCCTTCACACACTGGGGTCCCAACAGTGAAGGGCAGGCCTCTGCGAGGAGATCGGCTCCTGAGGAGTCCTCATGGATGCAGTAGGATGAACAACCACACAGAGTTAGACCCAGATGAGTTTGTCTGTCCTTCCGCTGTGTAAAGTCACATCAAAACACCAGTCTCAGACATTCAATGTGTCAGGGCTCTCTCAAAATATAAAAATAACAAGTATGCACACATTTCAGAAAAGGATGAGCAAGAACTCAGGATGCAGGGGAGAGACAGACAGACAAACAGACACAGAGACAGAGAGATTAGATAGATAGATAGATAGATAGATAGATAGATAGATAGATAGATACATACATACATACATACATACATACATACATACATACATAGATGGACAAATGATAAATAGAAACAGACAGATTCAAATGATAGACATACAGATAGATACCAGAGACAGATGATAGATAAATAGATACAAAGATAGATAGATAGATAGATAGATAGATAGATAGATAGATAGATAGAGAGAGAGAGAGAGATAGATAGATAGATAGATAGATAGATAGATAGATAGATACCTCAGAGAGATGGGAATCTTGAGGGTTTCTTCAGCGGCTTTAAAAGGACAGTGTTAGGGCTTAGAAGACCTGAAGGTGTAGACAGAAGAGGAGCTGTCAGAGGGAAAGCCCTGTCCCTCTTTCAGCCAACACAGTGACTTCCTTCCTCTCTGTGACACAGAAGTCACCCCCACCCAGGAATTTCCTCTGGGCACATTTTCTAGAGGAGCTTGGAAGATAAGCTTGTCACTGTCTAGAGAGAGTCTCCTCCGGTGGCTTATCTCCTCGGCCACACTTCCTTAGCAGATGGCCCAGCTCTTTCCGTGCTACAAAGTAACTGAGAGTTGAGAGCTGCCATTATCCACACAGTTGGATCAGTATATGGTTTCCAAAAGTAGGTAGCAGTTAAAGATTCAATCTGCATATTTGAATTTTTTAGTAAAATTTAGCTAGCTTTGTAATCTTAGATTCTTATTAATTCACATTTACTGAATCTCCCCCCACCTCTCTGGCCATGGCCTTCCCGGAACTTGGAACTTGCTATATAGACCAGGGTGGCCTCAGAGATCCGTCTATCTCTGCCTCCAGAGTGCCACCACACCTGGCCTACATTTACTGAATTTTTAGAGTTTTCTATTGTTGATTTAATGGAGACAATTACTACTTTTTTTTTCTTTTTTTGTTTTTTGAGACAGGGTTTCTCTGTGTAGCCCCGGCTGGCCTGGAACTCACTCTGTAGACCAGGCTGGCCTGGAACTCAGAAATCCACCTGCCTCTGCCTCCCAAGTGCTGGAATTAAAGGTTTAAAGGTAGCCGGGCGTTGGTGGTGCATGCCTTTAATCCCAGCACTTGGGAGGCAAAGGCAGGCGGATTTCTGAGGTCAAGGCCAGCCTGGTCTTTAGAGAGAGTTCCAGGACAGCCAGGGCTACACAGAGAAGCCCTGTCTCGAAAAACCAAAAAAAAAAAAAAAAAAAAGGTTTAAAGGTGTGCCCCACCACTCCCCAGCCAAAGCCTAGTTTTTAAGGCTTAGGTCACTTTAATAGAAAAACCTCTAGCCTTTCTCAATTAGCCAAAGGCTTCTCTTTCACCCTCACTGCTACCCCCAGGATTTGGAATTTCTACCCTACGTTTCGTCCACGTGCCTCGTTGCTATAGTGATGGGCACTGCCAGTATATGCGATTTCTTGTCTTCATGGGTGGCAGAACTGGAGCAGTGCAGTGGAAGAGATGCTGGGGTTATGGGCTATATTCTTGTTCTTCCCTACCCTGGAGTAATGAGGGTGAAGAGTGGCAGAGTTGGGGGGGGGGGTTCTGTGAAGAGTTTAGAGTGCATTTGTTAACTCTGCAGGGGAGGGTTCTGGGGGTGCCCACCGGTCAAGGACTGTATGGCTTAATTTCCCATTTTTCAGTCTAATCTTTGCATGCAGATGTGTCTGCTTAGGATTTCTCCTCTTCAAGGTACTTGGCTTTTATTAAATGTTCTTCTGACTTCGTAAGAATCAACCCTGATGACCCCTGAAGTTTTCAAGGGTGGTCAATTAACACATACGTATTTTGTTTGTCTTAAAAACGAGGATGAAATAGTCTCCAGCTTTTGGAAATTTGCTATCTCAGTAAGGCCCCGCAGCTGTCCACACCTCCCTTTTAACCTACATGCATATTTATTCTTTATATAGTGCGCTTTTAAGGCTCACGTTCCCAGGATGCTCATAAAGTCCGCGAACACTGAGCAACATGACCCAGTTTCTCAATTCTAGACAACTGTTTTTAAGTCTATCTTTAAGTTGTTTTAAATTTTGTCTTATTCTTTTTGTTTAGGTAGCATGTGCAGTATGACATGATCTCACACCGTGTTTTAGATTTATAAAGTTACGGTTCATTCATCACAGACCGAAGCGCTTACACATTTTACTAGCTTGGTTCCAAATGAAGGCGAAAGTTCCGTGATAAATGATTCTGTGAAACCAAAATTAATTACCAGAGACACTCCGAGAAGTGAAGAGTGGTAGGAATGCTAAACCTAGGATGATAGAATAGTCCAGTCAGTTCTGTGCCACACTCACACCAAGACCGGCACAGGATAAATCAAGGCCTGGAGCTACATAAACAGACTGACGTACAGGCCCGCTGCTCTGTGGCACGAGAACTTGGATTTTCTCCCGTCCTTGCTCCTTTGTCCCTAGGGCTTCTTCCTTTTCACCTAGTGACCTTGGATTCTCTGATTTGTGTTTGGAGTCGGTGGCACGCTACAGTTTTTAATATACTGCACGCGATGTGTCTGCCTGCCCAAGCCAGCTTTTCCCCTTTGTAGCTCAAAGGGAAGGTGGGCACTGGAGAGGACCTGGAATGCGCATGCTGACTCTGGCTCTGCTAGAAGGGAAGGGGCTTTGGAATGAGCTTGGAGTGCGCATGCCGACCCTGGCCCAGGCTCCGCCCGAGCTGTGCCTGGAAGCTCCTTTTTAACGCAGCACCCAGCACACAGCTTTCCAGAGAATGGTTTGAAGACAAAAAGCAGCAGAAGGTGATACCGCGCTTCATTTAGGCAAGCGGCACGGGCAGCCATGCAGCTGTACTGGAGGTAAAGGGAAATCATCTTGAGAGACCCGGATGTGATTGTGTAGCGAAAGGAAGCTAATGGCCAAACAGTCTGAGGGGGAAAAACGTGTAAGATTAAATATTCTCTTTTTATCAGAACGGCTCTATAGTGGTTTGAATAGGTTTGGCTTCCACAGACTCATGTGTTTAAATGCTTTGCCAAAGGGAGCGGCACCATTAGGAGGTGTGGCCTTGTGGAAGGAGGTGTGGCCCTGTGGAAGGAGGTGTGGCCCTGTGGAAGGAGGTGTGGCCCTGTGGAAGGAAATACGTTACTTCAGGCACAGGTTTTGAAGGTCCCCTACCCTCAAGCTATGCCCAGCGATACACAGGCTCCTCCAGCCCAGGGATCAAGATGTAGAACTCTCAGCTCCTCCAGTACCATCTCTGCCTACATGATGCCATGCTCCCCGCCCTGAGGATAACGGACTAAACCTGTCAGCCAGCCCCAGTTAAATGTTTTCCTTTATAAGAGTTGCTCTGGTCACGGTGTCTCTTCACAGCAATAAAACCTTAACTAAGACAGATCCTATTATAATTACCAGTCCACCATGCTTACAGACATTTATAATGGTTAGTACAACTCCCACCTTTTGTCACCTCACAGAGGGGGAATGGATTAAATTCTCCACCAGATCCTCAAGTTTTATGTTATTCTCCATGTGAGTGTCTTCTAACAGTCAGCAAGAAAAGGTCTGAAGGAAATGGAGTTCATTGTGCAGAGAGAATAAACTACTTCCGCACACGTGCTTGGACAAGGAAGGCCAGCGGTCAGAGCGGAGCTTGGACACCATGGTGGAGATTGGTCAGGTTTATGGCCCAGGAGAAGAGAGGTTATATCCGCGAGCAGTTTCCTCTCTCATGGGCCACTATTCCCTTGACACCTTGTGGGTGGAGGTAGATTTCAGCGCTTTGATGTTTTCATCGGTGTGGAAGTAGAAACTAGGCGAGCAGGAATTATTTCTGCTTGGCCTAATGATGAGGTTGAAGAATTATGAGTTTAAGGTTTCATCCTCAGCTACATACCGAGTTCCAGGTCTGCTTGGGTTACATGAGGCCCTGTCTCAAAAAAAAAAACGGGTTGGGAATATAGCTCAGTTTGACGGAGCCCTGGATTTCTCTCGCCTGGTAAGCTGTGGTGTACTGTGTACCCCACACTCTTGGAAGTGAAAATAGGAAAAACAGAAATTCAGTGTTGTCTTCAAGCAGGACTTGGAAGGCAGCCTGGGATAGGTCCCTGAGTGACAGAGAGGTGACAACCGGTAATTTCAGTAACTTTCTTGATGTTGGTAATCCTCTAAATATGTGGAATACCGTCATGGGTGATAATCTTGAGGGTCAACATTCTAGGAGCATTTAGAGTGTAAGTATAAAGCCAACCACTGTCATGTACTAGAAAGACAGGATTGCGCAGACACAGGTCTTGAACATATCTTACTTCCATGGCTACCAGGTTGATTCTTATTTCTTGAATCCATGCCTACCTTTAGGCCAGGTTGTAGAGAGGAGGAGAATCCTTTGTTTGGGCAAGCTTGTGAACTCTGGGGCTTGGTCCTCACAATGGCCTTGTCTCCTTAGTAGTTCCTGCAGCTCGAAGCGTTGTCGAGGGGGCCTGGCAGCAGTCCCTCCCGTGAGGAGTGGCTCCTCTGTGTTGGTGCCTCTGGGGTGAGCATTGTTGATTTTCCAGAGCCATCCACTAGGCATGGCCACGCCCAATCCACCGAGCGAATGCATGTGTGCATGTTCGTCTGCTGTTCTTTCCCTCCAGCTTCCCAGCTCCCTCTTCCTGGCGGAGCCCTGGAAGGTGGCCACACGGATTCTAGCCATACTGTCGAGTTTAAGTAAGTCACAGACGTACCTGCTTCGCCTGCTCGGTAGGAAAGCCCTCAGGGCTGTTGTCAGTGGTACATGGTTGAGAGGGAACTTTGGAGTAGCCACATTTGATCACCTTCTCGTTAACTCTGATGCTTTGACTGCACCAAGTTTACCCATGATTTCTGCCTCAGCGCAGCTGCTTCCTGGGGCCTGTATGGGTCCTCACTCGGGCCTTCTGTCATCCTGTCCACCCGGGAGGAGCTAGAGGGAACTCTCTGTCTTATTTGTCTTTTGATGAGCATGTGTCAGTTCAGCAGTGAGGGCTTTAGTTGACTTTTTCCTCCAGGTGAAAGTAGACCCAAATCATTGCTGTAAAATTAGGCTTGAATTTAAAAGACTTTTAAATTGATTTAGAAGGAAGACTACAGATAAATTGGACTTTGAGGTTTTGTTTTAAGGATTTTAGATTCATTATTGATTTTACTTTATGTGTGTGTGTTTTGCCTGCATGTGAATGTATGGTTATGTGCCTGATGCCTGCAGAGTTCAGAATTGGGTGTTGGATGCCCTGGAAGTAAGAGTTATGGATGGATACAAGCCGCCCCAAGGGTTCTGGGAATCAAACCTGGCTCACTGGTAAGAGCAGCAAGTGCTAAGCCATCTCTCCGATCCTACAAAAACAAAATTAGAAAATTATTGCAGCGGTCCCAGGACCGGAGTAGAATAGCCTGTGAATCTCACCATTGTCCCACAGCCAGGAAAACACAACCAGTCACTCTTCACACTGTCAGTGCATACGCTGAGACTTGGGATTATAACCTAGGGAAGCGATGGGCCCTAACTGGTCTTCACGGCTGTCAGTGCTCAGGGTGCTCAAAGAAACGTACATCTAGAAGGTAAAAAGTAAAATAAAATAAAAATTCTTAATCTTATTTGTTAGATGTCTTAACCATAGGAATTGAAATATCACAAAGTTAGTGACCTCGCCAGTCTCATTATTTAACAGTCTGCGCGCAGAGTTGGTTCTATCATGACCTTGTTTTTGAAAAAGCAAGCAAGTTGCAATGTTTGAAATCGCCGTGCATGCTTGTGGAAAGTAAGAAGTAAGTCCATACGGTGACCGTGTACAGTCGAGTTTAACTGGAAACAGCGGACGGAAGCGGAAGGAGGTTAAGTTCTTGGTACATCTTGTGTGTGTCTCTCCTCTCCAGTAAATTCTCAGGGTTGTTGCATGTGATGGTCAAGTCTTTAAATAATTCGTTTTGAACAAAATGCCTCCTCCTCTCATGAGGCTTTTTGTCTTGGTGTTTATCGTCCCAGTGCTGGGATCTGAAGTGTCCCCTGTGTATTTCTGTGACTTTGACCTGATAATCTCATTTGGATTTACCAGGCGCGCCAGCTGCTGTTTTCACAGACTATCGCAAAGTCGTATTAAGGTATCAGATTGATAAAAACCCTTCTCAGGGTTGGCCTAGATTATTCAGAGATTTTTTTTTTTTAACAAAACACAAACCTTCCCATGACAACCCTTGTCATTGTAATTTTCGTGTAAGAAAATTTACAACAGTGTTAATCATATCCCAGATATGATATCATATCCCTGCTACACAGGCCGAGCCCCTTTGCTGCTCTCTGGTAGAACATGAGTGTGGTTTGTAGAGTGATAATTCACTGGTAAATACAGCTCTCTTCTCTCTCTCTCTCTCTCTCTCTCTCTCTCTCTCTCTCTNTCTCTCTCTCTCTCTCTCTCTCTCTCTCTCTCTCTCTCTCTCTCTCTCTCTCTCTCTGCACGATGAGATCTCAAGTCCCTTTGTGATTCAGCAGTATCTGGTACGATTCGATAGATGTTTGCCAGGTGATTTTAAGCAAATGTAACATTGAGAGGGCAGAGCCTCTGAGAGTGTCAGATGCAGAACGATAACCATTTCATTAGATTACTCCGCAGCTTTATTTGAAGAGGAAATCACGTGGTGAATCCTGTGTTTTGATTTCATTATTTAATACAACAGGAATGTTTCGGGCTCCCTGGCAGTGCTAGCAATCCCCCGTTGGTTGTTCCCCGGTTCGCCCAGTCTGACCTGATAGAAAACGCGTTCCCCTTACACTCCCCCTGGTTTGTTTGCTGGCTACGAACACCGTTCAATCTGCACCATTTCTCTTTGCCCCCCTCTTTCTTTTCTTTATTCTTTTGAGAGTTTTAATTTATTCTCCTCCTGCATTCAGGACCAAAGCAAGACTTCTTTGTTGTCTACCTATACAACCAACCATTTCTGCATATACAGGGAATGGTATACCTCACTTTCAGAGGTCTTATTAGAGACACAACCACAGTGGATTATGACCGTTTTCCTGAAGGGGAACGGCAGCAGCTGCTCTGTCCTTATGGGTAGGTTCAGAGGGCCCACTCAGTATATGCAGCATAGCACAGGACAGACTCAGACATAGGCCCCTGAGCCCCGCTGTCCCTTGCCCACCCCACCATAACATTTGCCTACCCAGATGGCATTCAGTTTCTCAAGACATTTTTCACAGAATTCAGTCACATATATATATGTGTATATATATACATATATACATATATATACACACACATATACTGAATATGTATACTGAATATATATACTGAATATATGTGCTGAATATATATATGCTGAATATATATATACTGAATACTGAATACATATACTAAATATATATAATATAATATATATAATATAATATATCCATATCCAAATATCAGCAAACTTTATAAAGTCAGTGACAGAATGAACATCCAGCTTGAGAACAGCAGGCCAGTGATCAGGTAGATATTCCAAGGAACCCTCCTCAGAAGGTCAGTGAAACACTGAGGAAGGGAAGCTGCGGGATGTGGAAAGGGCCGTGTGCAGAGCGAGAGTAATTGTGGATGAAGTCATCTCGGGATCTGCTGGAAAGCACGCGGGTGTGGTCAGGCAGGTGCTGATCATTGTTAGACCTACAGAAGGAGCACATGGGCAACCCTCGTTTTTTTCCCCCATTTTATCGTGTTATAAATCTTCCTAGGACAGTTTTTAAAAGGAAAAAATAAAGTTTACAATAAAAAATGGTTGGTTGGACCTTGGAGCTTTGCTTAAATGTAGTAAGCTCAGGGTGGGGTCGTGGTCCAGCATGCACCATCCAGGCTGAAGCTCACTCAGCTGTACCTCCTGCCCTTGCCCCACCACACCCGAAGGCAAACTTAATGGCTGGCTTTTTTTTTTCTTTTTCTTTTTCTTTCTTTTTTTCCAAAACAGGGTTTCTCTGTGTAGCCCTGGCTGTCCTGGAACTCACTCTGTAGATCAGGCTGGCCTTGAACTCAGAAATCCTCCTGCCTCTGCCTCCCAAGTGCTGGGATTAAAGGCGTGCGCCACCACTGCCCAGCCCCAATGGCTGACTTTTGCAAACCCCCATCATAGCCCATCTCCTTCAGCTTAGAATTCATTAGCAGCTTATGCTCTGTGAGTGTGCATGGATGTAGCTTTCTTCTTCCAACTTCCCCCTCCTCCTTTGCAAATTGTTTTTCTTCAAGATAAAAGCACAGCTACAACCCCCCCCCCCGCCCCCGTGAAATGAAGATGAAGGTGAGGGCATCTCAGCTCCCCAGAAGCAGTGACAGCAGCTGTTTAAAACAGGAAGCAGCCAGCGTGCAACCAGGGTGAGCGCCTCCCACCTCCCTCCTTGGTGTGGCTTCCCGAAATTTCCCTTTTCCTGCTTGACTCTTCTACCTCATAGAGATAGGGGAGAGGACAGAGAATCAGAGTGATCTAGACAGTTGGTGAGAGTCAAGAATTACTAGTTATTTCAATGTGAATTGCGGATGTTAATGCTGACATGCTCCAACTTATCAAAATAATTTCCTAAACTTTTTGGGAATTTTGTCATTAAAAACAAGACAAACAAACAAACAAACCATCAAACAAAAAACCTAAGTTATAGGGCTGGATGGAGAGAGAGAGCTCATTGACTAAGAACCCTAGCTACTCTTCCAGAGGACCCAGGTTCGATTCCTAGCACCCACGTGGCAGGTCACAACCATCCTTAATTCAAGTACCAGGAAGTGCACTGACTACTTCTCTCCTTGGGCACATGGCGCACAGACATATGCAGACAAAGCAACCATAAAAACAAAGCTGTGCCCAGTGTTTCTGCAGAGTCGAGGCATTGGACAGGTTGACACATTTGTTACATGTGCATCTCAACTGCACTTGCCTTTGTGGTTTAACATTACCCTTAGTGGGACTATTTATACCGTGGAATATGGCAAAGTCTCTAAAGCCAGGCCCCCACCCCACTTTTCCAGAAGATTCTGAAATATTTATAGCAAACCATCAGGTGTATTTATGATGTTTTGGTTGTATTTTTTAGGTGTCTTCTTAGGAGACGTTGAAATAAGACATAAGCCATGTTTAGAATGTGATTCGGGTGGCCCAGAGAGGGTGGGCATTGTGATTATGACGGACATGTGAGCTCTGCTATGCTCTCTCTGCTCTTGTGTGTGGTTGGAATTCCCCATAATAAAAAGTTAAAACATTAATTACGGTTCTACACTGTAAACAAACAAGCCGTGTGTCCTCGGTGGTCAGGATTCTGGTCCAGCACTTGGCTGGCCCTTAAATCTTACTAGCAATTCCCTTTAGCGTAAAACTCCTCAAATGTTGGAGCTCTTATTCTGTGTCATGCAGAACATGGGCGTTAAAGATCTTTTTCTCGTTAAGTAGCATCAAGAAGTCACTCTGCAGTTTACTGCACCCATGACAGCAAAGGAGCCTGACACAGGTGTTCCCAGACCATTCCTTTTGGGTGGGGTGGGGTTGGGAGGGGGAGGTCGGGGTGCAGGGGGGATACATGCACTCACTGGTTGGCAGGTCCTGCTTGCAAAGCCATTTGTACAAACGGAAAATGAATCGCATTATTGCTCAGTAGGCTGCTGACAGCTACATGCCAGCTGTGTGCCCTTTAGATTTATTTTCAGTCCAGCTAATTTGAGTCATCACTCCTGAAAGGAGAGCTTGTCAGCTGCGCCTCCCTGAGTGCTACTTTACTCACATGCTGGATGTGTTTGAAATTACTGGCCTTTGAATCAAATTAGTTGTAGTTTAATGGCATAAAATGTTGAGGGCTACCTCTGTGCTGTGCACATTTCACAAGGCAAACGTCACAATATTTTTTTTCCCATTTGAGGTATCAAATGGAAAAGTTGTAACTACTTAAATATATCTCTAGGTAAGGTTGGAATGTTCATGTCATTCTCGATATGAATTTAGAGTATAATAGTTTCTTCCTGGATTTGATTATGTAGTAATTCATACACACTTAATCTAGCTGACCAGAAAAATATTAAACTGAGTAATGAATGCATTCGGTCATTATGATTATCCCGGAACCCAGGGCAGCGGGGGAGCTGGGCTGTGACAGGGACAAGGAGGGCCGGAGTCCTGAAGGAGAAGTGGGCTAGAGCATCCGCCTTCAGTGATAACGAATGCAGCTGGCAGCTCAGTGGAGAAGGTGGGCTTAGATCACTCGCCAGGTCTAACCATCAAACCCAAAGCTTCCAACAGTGAAAGCAGCAGATGTCAAACTCAGATAAAATACTGAGATAAAATACCTAAAGGAAGTATAAGTCAGGGCAGGGGCTACCGACAGCAAGCGGTAAGGTGAATCAGAAACCAGGATAGAGCAGGTGAGGAAGTGACCGCAACTCAACAGGCAGGCAGGCGGAGCGAGCAGGCGGGGCGGCTGGGCTGGCAGAGAACCCAGAGTCTTGGGAGTTTCTTCAGGGTGTGTAGACAGAAGGCATAATGGAGATTGTGACATGATTGCTAAAGAAAAGCCCAGATTTAGTTCCTACAGTGGACCAGGCTCCGGCCGTGATTTATCCCACCACGTATTTAGTGTCTGAGCCTGGCGGTGGGAAACTCAGTGATTTCCACAGAGAATCCAGGGTCCTGCGTGCCCCACTACCAGATGGAGGCAGATGGTGGACAGAGCAAATAACCTTCAAGGCCACAGGCAAGCTCTGTACAGCAAAGGAAAATGAGCACAATTCTTCAATATCACACGCCCCAGGACTCTGGGGGCCATCAACGGGAGGACCCTGATAACATAAAGACAGAACACGTCTCCTAATATGTGCTCTTTGCCCCCCAAGTCAATGGACTAAGTATTGTCTATGAGAACAAGCTAGTCAGCGTGGTTAGAGAGAAGTCAATACATGTATGTATATATGCATGTATGTACGTGTGTGTGTGTTTCTGTTACATGTGTGTGCATTCTTTAACACATTTGTTTGGAGTGGGAGTCGTTTGCTCTTTCAGACAGGGTCTTAGGATGTAGCCCAGGCTAGCCTGGAGACTGTACTTTCTCTGCATCTATCTCCTATCTGCTGGAATTACACATGTGTGCCACTATATGGCAATATGTTTCTACTAAGTTGTCATAAATAAAATTAAATTGCCTGTCTTTAGATAGAATTCTTTTTCAAATAATTATTTTATGTATACTGTACATATACTGTACTATATATATGTACACTGTGGCTGTGTTCAAACACACCAGAAAGAGGGCGTCGGACCCTGTTACAGATGGTTATGAGCCACCATGTGGTTGCTAGGAATTGAACTCAGGACCTCTGGTAGAGCAGTCATTGCTCTTAACCACAGAGCCATCTCTCCAGCCCTGAGCTGATATCCTTAAAGTCAAGGACATGGTTTACCTATCTCCTTAAGAAAAGAACAACCCCCATACTTAGAAGTACTCCATGTTCAGAATTAGTCATCTGTGCCTTACCGGTTTCCTTCCTCATCTGTGTTTCCTATCTTCCCTGACCTTACTGAGTGCCGTAAGAGGAAACACAAACAAGATCAATCCACTTCCTCGTCCCCTTCAGCCCACAATTCAGCAAATGCTCAACAAAGTCTCTACCAAAAGAATTGAAACAAGACAACTGGAAGATATAAGGCTCCCCCCCCCAAAAAAAGTCTCTCAAATTCAAGTGTAATCTTTGATAGAAGGATTAACAGAGATAGGGAGGAAGCCTTAGAGGAAAGGCGGTCTAAAGGACTGGTCTACTTCTCTTTTAAAAGCAAGTGTGTTTGTGCCTGTGTGTGTCAGTGTGCCTGTGCTCGTACAGACATGCACATCTGTACACACATGCACATGCCCACATGGGCACACATGTACACACGCATGTATGCACACAGAATGCACATGTATACACACATGTGTACACATGCATGCATGTACCCATGGTACATATGTGGGGACAGAGGAAAACTTCCAGGGGTGGTTGTTCTCCTTCTGCTGAGACCTAGGGATTGAACTCAGGTCGTCGGGCGTGCCAGCCAGCACCCTCACACACTGAGCCATTTCTCATACCATTGGCCACTGGCCTGATTCAATACTCATCTTTCCATGTGTCTACAGATAAAACATTTAATTAAAGCTTTATTCAGACTCTTCGATCTCTTTCAATGCTATGGCAGTAAAACAGGCTCAATTTATTAGGAGCGGCAGTGCCCTGGCAGAATAGGCCATTAGGTATTTATTAAACACATATAGGTATGTACTAAATACAATCAGGACATGTGATTAGTATATTTCATATGTGTTTGTGCTCATATGCATGCACACTCAAATTGATTTGTTGGCCACTTATTTGATTTGGGTGTCTCCCTCTTTTAAATTTTACTCATATTTGTGACAGCAGTGGGCTTGCCTTGTGGAGTGGCACTTTGCTTTATGTGTGGTACCTGGTGGTGGGGGGGGCTAATGTTATAGGTCATTGAGGATCTAACTTACTTGGGTTGCTAAGGAATATTCATAAAAATGTTGCACTTTATGTGATTAAACTTACTCAACCCTGCTTAAAGCCAGAAGAAAATAAATCAGTGAGTGAGAATTCCTTTGATCTTTCTAGGCTATCTTCTACGCCCAATCTCCGAGGAGTAAACAGCATGGCTGCAGAGCCCATAAACAGCTTGGTGGCAGAGCCCATATGCAGCATGGTGCCAGAGCCCATAAACAGCATGATGGCAGAGCCCATAAACAGCATGGTTGCAGAATGCATAAACAGCATGGCTGCAGAGCCCATAAACAGCTTGATGGCAGAGCCCATATGCAGCATGATTGCAGAGCCCATAAACAGCATGATGGCAGAGCCCATAAACAGCATGGTTGCAGAATGCATAAACAGCATGGCTGCAGAGCCCATATGCAGCATGGTGCCAGAGCCCATAAACAGCTTGGTGGAAGAGCCCATATGCAGCATGATTGCAGAGCCCATAAACAGCATGATGGCAGAGCCCATAAACAGCATGATGGCAGAGCCCATAAACAGCATGGTTGCAGAATGCATAAACAGCATGGCTGCAGAGCCCATATGCAACATGGTGCCAGAGCCCATAAACAGCACAGTTGCAGAATGCATAAACAGCATGGCTGCAGAGCCCATAAACAGCTTGGTGGCAGAGCCCATATGCAACATGGTGCCTGAGCCCATAGACAGCATGGTTGCAGAATGCATAAACAGCATGGTTGCAGAGCCCATATGCAGTGTGGTGCCAGAGCCCATAAACAGCACGGTTGCAGAATGCATAAACAGCATGGTTGCAGAGCCCATATGCAGTGTGGTGCCAGAGCCCATAAACAGCATGGTTGCAGAATGCATAAGCAGCTTGGTGGAAGAGCCCATAAGCAGCTTGGTGGAAGAGCCTATAAACGGCATGGTCTCAGAATGCATAAACGGCATGGCTGCAGAACCCATAAACGGCATGGTTGCTGAGCCCTTAAACAGCATGGTTGCAGAATGTTTAAACAGCACAGTGGCAGAGCCCATAAACAGCATGGCGGCAGAGCCCATAAACAGCACAGTGGCAGAGCCCATAAACAGCACAGTGGCAGAGCCCATAAACAGCAAGTCTGCAGAGCACAAAAGCAGTATGGTTGCAGAGCCAATAAACAGCATGGCTGCAGAACCCATATGCAGCATGGTGCCAGAGCCCATAAACAGCATGGTTGCAGAATGCATAAACAGCATAGTTGCAGAGCCCATAAGCTGCATGGTTGCTGAGCCCATAAGCTGCATGGTTGCTGAGCCCTTAAACAGCATGGTTGCAGAGCCCATAAGCTGCATGGTTGCAGAGCCCATAAGCTGCATGGTTGTCGAGCCCATAAGCCACATGATTGCTGAGCCCTTAAACAGCATGGTTGCAGAGCACATAAGCAGCATGGTTGCAGAGCCCATAAGCTGCATGGTTGCAGAGCCCATAAACAGCATGGTGACAGAGCATGTAAGCAGCGTGGTTGCAGAACCCATCAACAACATGGTCACAGAACACATAAGCAGCGTGGTGGCAGAGCACATAAGCAGCGTGGTGGCAGAGCCCATAAGCAGCATGGTCACAGAACACATAAGCAGCATGATTGCAGAGCACATAAGCAGCATGGTCATTGAGCACATAAGCAGCATGATTGCAGAGCGCATCAGCAGCATGATTGTGGAGCCCATAAGCAACATGATTGCAGAGCGCATAAGCAGCATGGTTGCAGAGCACATAAGCAACATGTTTACAGAGCACCTAAGAAGCATGTTTATGGAGCACATAAGGAGCATGTTTGCAGAGCACATACGAAGCATGTTTACGGAGCACATACAAAGCATGTTTACAGAGCACATAAGCAGCAGGATTGCAGAAGGCATGAGCAGCACGGTTGCAGAGCACATAAGCAGCATCATCGTTGCAGAGTCCAAGAAATGATACCTTGTATTTATGTCAGAAGCAAAACGTTTAACAAAACGTTGCTCTACCAAGTCATCACACTTTAATTCTTACTGCGCCTGGGTGATTGCATAGTAAGTTTATACTTCTCAGCAGAATGAAGATCCAGTAGGATCCCCAGCAGAACAGTTCAGAGAAATGGGATCTGTTATCTAAGAAGCAAAAGCCACTTTCCCCACAAAGCCAGTCATTATGAATTGCCATCGTTTTTATGAGAACATTTACTAGCATGGACAGGATAGCTTCCCTCTGCTCTCCACTCAACAGGGCTGGGTGAGTTACTCATGTTTCAAATTGGCCAGTCGCACTGCAGGAGAATAGATAGATTTACATAAAAGATTAGATCAGTTGCCAGACAGCAAATTGAAGACTTACCTCTTAAAATCCCTGTTAGTATGGCTCTGATTGAATCGATGTTGCCAAGGGAATGGACTTTTAAATGAAATGTTAATCGCACTCCAGCTAGTTCCAAAGTGTGTCTCACTGCCCCCCCCCCCCCCCCCCCCCCCCCCCCCGCTCTCCGTGGGGTCAGATTTGCTTTCACTTCCTGGTTTGCCCGCACAGCCCATTCCTGGGATATACTTAAATAACATAGGAGAGAAAAAGAAAAGCGTAGCTGCCTAGTRGAGGAACGAGTTTTAGTCTGGTTTAGATTTAGTTCATGCAGTCATTCTTTTATTTAAAATAGTTTTCGAATTTTGAATATAAAGGAAGGAAAGGGTGTGTTATCTACAGTGCTGCCATAGTTGGTGCTGTCACAGTTAGTTCTCGCTCTCTCTCTCTCTCTCCTCTGACACCTCACCCGGATGGTTTCTCCATCCCATTCAGTGACTTTTTAAAATTAATTTTTTTTATCTATTTACATCCCAAATATTGCCCTCCCTCCCAGCCCCTCCYTCCTATTGTTCCTTACCCCATGCCCTCCCCACTACCAGCAGCTGACTGAGACAGATGCAGATAATTACAGCCAACCAGTGGACTGAGGTCGGGGACCCCCATGCAGTGATTTTTATAGAATGAGACTTCCTAATGCCTAAACTGGTAAGTCAGTTGTGTGTGTGTGTGTGTGTGTGTGTGTGTGTGTGTGTGTGTGTGTGTGTGTGTGTTCGCGCGCACATGCGCGCGCGCAGGCTCACAATGTCTGGTATTTTCGGCAGTTGCTCTCCACTGTATTTCTTGAGATTGACTCTTTCACCAAACCTAGAACACACTGATTGGCTAGATTGACCAGCCAAAAAAACCCAGGGATCCCTCAGTTTTGTCTTCCCAGACCTGGGATTGCAGGCTACTTACTGTTTCTGGCCAAACTCAGAATTTCATGTTTGCCTGGTGGGGTCTTTACTGACAGAGCTATGTCCCAATCACAATTTTTTAAACTGGGGGCGGCGGGAGGTGGGGGGTGGGGGTGGGGGTGGGCACTAACTGGCAATGAAAGTGACGAGGTTTCCTTGTGGTGACACCATCCCTTCTACAGAACTGTTGGGTTAGGCACCAGTTGTGAAACACATGAAGTGTTGGCCCATAATTAGCAAAATCATAATTTGACTCTCCACAGATCTGACTGTGGGCTGAGTGACATAATGCCTAGTTTTTCCAGTGATCAACAGCCCAGTTTACTAAGGTGGCACCTTGTTTATCAGACAGTTGATAAGACTCTGCAAGTACTGGCACCCCTTTGTGTTGTTTTAAATGACTGTACATGTTAAAGCCTTGCACAAAATTTGGCTATTTGTTCTAAAGTGATATTTGTTTGGTAAAAATATTTAATTCTACTGAAGTACTCAGGTATCCTCTAGTCTAAAATACCACTTAGCAAATTCATTTCTTTAAAAAAAAATGCTAAGACTTTAGGAAAATCCTGCTTCCTCAAAATCTAATTGTCTAGTTACGTCATTTGCCAGGCTAATCTGGAAATTTGATTTTTTTTTTCTACTTGGAATTTTAATTGTGAAGTCCATGTATACTTTACTTCTGGAGGTTATCTAATATATATATATATTGTAATATAAAATTAGGCCTCCTATTCTGTGTTGGGCTTTTACCAATGAATGTTTTCAAATTAATATCCCTGAAATGTGTTCTCTGAGGTAGTTTTCCACTATTCCGTTACTCAGTGACTTTTTTCTACGTGTAATATCCAGTCTAAATTCTTTTCTGCTTGTGAAAATCTTTGTTAATTCCCAGAGCGCTCCCCCAGATAATAATTTCTCAGATATCTATAATGCTCTGGACTTGGATTGCATTCTCAAAATTTATTATCTTGACATTTGAGACTTTATTTAATATTTGATCCTAATCTTCCTTCATCCTTTTCATCCTCACACTTGTCTGAAGAACTCCAGGGCGCCCCATCTGTTATCCTGGGTTCACCTTGACCCTCTGTTCTGATTTGTTTGGGTCCTTCCTGTTGGGCCCTGCCCCAGTCTTTCATGAGAGCTTCCTGATTTCTCTGTTGCTTTTCCCTTCGCCCCAAGCTGTGCACACCTGTACACCTTGCAGCAACTATTATCCCTTATCCAGTGTTACCTTGAGACAGACACATTGTATCAATTTCTTCATTTTCTTATACTGTGTCTCCTTTCACCAAAGCACAAACTCCTTCTGAGTGCCCGCTTTGAGCTTATGCGGTCCCATCTCCTTCATCACCTGGGATAAGACATTACACTCAGAAACTCAGGCCTGATTTGTCCTCAAGCAGTGTCCTTGCGAGATATGATATTCTTTCACCTTCTCTTGGTGGCCGTTTGGGGGCCACCTAGTTGATGGCAGATAATGACCCCTCATTTCTACCTCTCTGTCTTTCAGCCAGCAGTGACTCCATGGTGGCATTTTCTGATTGGCTAAAGCTCCACAATAAAAACAGATGGTGTCACATATAAACAGGGAAAATATTATTTACTGGGGGGAGGGGGGCAGGGCAGGGAAAAAGTCAGTTTCTCAGGTCTTTCCACCTTTTGAATTTGGCTGCTAAAAACAGCCATCTTTCTCAGCAGAGATTCATCTGCTATACGGAGAGGAGAAACTTCAGTCACCAGCAGGAGACCAAGGGAGTCTAGATGTGCTACTCAGCCAGGAGGACGTCACACTGTCCTGTTCATAAGAAGAGAAAGGTGTGAGAATATGGTATACGGCAGTGTGGGGGAAGGGTGCCCCAGCGGGCCCATGCCGAGGCATCCCTTCCCCCGAGGGACCAGACACACACTGGCAT
>BDUI01000800.1:19876-30777 GCA_002335545.1 Apodemus speciosus
CAGGAGCCTGCCCGGTATAGACAGGAGGGGCTGGTGAAGTGCCACTCCCAGCTGAGGTGATTGATAGCTGCAGGAGAGGGTAAGTCCGTTTTCCTTGGGGAGGTAGCCACTGAGAGGTGACCTATCCTCTCATAGATGGTTCTATATCCACACACACAGGCAGCACCAGGTGGACCCGGAGAGTGTATACACGGATACCTGAAACTGGGAGAAGAAAGGGGTGGGCTCGGTGGGAGAATACTTGGAGGGGAGGGAATGGGAGATGGACTTAATTTAAAAAAAGGCACACTGTAGGTAAGCATGAACTTCTCAAATAATAAAACAGGATATGAAAAAAGAAATAAACTCAAATGCTTGCCATGCTGGTCTTCTGAAACATGCATCAAACGTCCATGTTCCCCAGGAGCAGGGGCGCTGCCACACACACCTTCCGTCTGACCGAAGCACCACCCTCTCCCACCGTGTTATGTCACGGCAGGTAGCAAAACAAGATGCATTTCTCTGCTGACAGTCACTCGTCTGTTCAACAATAATACGCTAGGYGCYAGGCTCTGGCTCGGTTGCTGAGAAGACAGAAATGAATAAAAACTTTTACAGTTATAGAAGCTCCATCTTAACGTTAGACAGAACGAATAAGACAATGGAGGGCAGGAGMCACAGGTGAGAGTTAAGGAAAGGGAAGCCACGTACAGAGAGAGTGTAGGAAATGCAGAAGGAAAGGAAAGTAACATGGTGTGAGCAGAGGAAATCGCCATGATAGGACCCATTATCTGTGCTGCTTCAAAAATGAACAAACTGGGCTGGAGAGATGGCTCAGCGGTTAGGAGCACTGACTGCTCTCCCAGAGGTCCTGAGGTCAATTCCCAGCACCCACATGGTGGCTCWCAACCATCTGTAATGCGATCTGACACCCTCTTCTGGAGTGTCTGAAGACAGCTGCAGTGTACTCACATACATGAAAGAAAGAAATGAATAAATCTTTAACATTTCAAATTGTCCTTATTTGCTCTGTATTTTTCTTTTTTAAAAATGAACAAACCTTTAAAACTAAAGAAGTAAAACGTCCTGGAAAGCCAGACGTGGCAACTGTAATCCTAGTACTTGGAAGGCTGAAGCCAGAGCACTGAGGGCTGGGGATCAGCCCAAGCTACACAGTAAAGCTCAGTCTCAAAACAATAATTAAATAATAAAACAAAGCTATAAATCTTGAAAGACACTAATGTTTTGGATAAGATCACCAGAAAGGGCTTTCCTGGGAATGTAACATGTGAATAAATGTTTGAGTCCCGAGACTCTTTCTCATTCTTGAAAGACGAGAGAGAAACGGATCAAGACCAAGGCAGGTACACTGTGGTGAGTCTGTCTAAGATGACCTGTGGGCCCTTATGACTGCAGACTCATAAACAAGGTGCAGAGCAGAAGGCACAGGGCAGGACGGTTCAGGTGGCCTGGCTGTGCTGTCTTCCGGGAAGGGACTGTTTTTTTCCCCCCTGAGGGATTTTTTTTACCAAGTTCAGGCAAGAGGGAACCAATTAGTGGGCTGTTGAGATAATCCAGACACTGCCTAAGTGACTTGGGCCCCAGAGGACCATGGAAATGGTAACTCTTGACCGTGCTCCAGTGGATGTCCACACATTTAAGAGTATATGGGCAGCATAGATTATCGTTGAGAGGTTTGTAAAATGAGGACACAAAGTTGGGTAGATAAAGAAAAGGGGTAGATCTCGGAGATGTTATGAAGGTGAATATAATCAAAATATATCATGTATCTATAATTCTCAAATAATTAATAAAAGAAATTTTAAGTATAAGTAGATTAAATTTATTTTTAGACTATCAAAGGCTTTTCATAAAAACATATTCACAAAACAGGGAGAAAAATCTCTTTCGCTGGGCCATCTGTTCTTAAGATGCTAAACCTATGAACATCTACACATGACTCTTCAGACATTAACAACACTGCTGAGATGCAATGTGGCCAAACCCTTTGCCAAGAGCTTATCATTTTCATTTTCCCATTTTACACACCAATAAACAGGTATCTGGGGCTTAAGCCACATGCCCAAAGTCCTAACCGGTGAGTGTCTGGGACACACAGTGAGAACTCTGGGTTTCCAAGGACTGGTGACTGCTAGGGAACAAGGGAACTGAATCTCAACTATTCACTACACTGACTAGGTGTGGCACATGTGTGTGTGCACGAGAGAGAGAGAGAGAGAGAGAGAGAGAGAGAGAGAGAGAGAGAGAGAGAGAGAGAAAGGATTGGATAGAACACAGATAATGCTTGACCTGCCACGAAGCAGGAATATGGATGTGCTAGCACTAGACCAAGGAGGAACTGATAAGATAACCAGACAACTATCTGACCAATTATATGCCAAGGGGAGCAATACTGAATTAGATGGTAAGTATTGTAGGAACAGGGAAAGCATCTTGGATGAACAATTCCCAGCCTAGCAATGTCCCCTTTGTAGAGTCTTTCCACTTTATTCTGTCAAAAAAAAATGCTGAAATTTTTTCAGAAATGCTGTAAGAAAATAGAGATGTCCTTGTGCAATGTACAGGGAGCCCATCAGAAGGGAGGAGCTCAGGAGAAGGCCTGTTTAACAGGGCCATGGTCCAGGATCTACCCAGGACATCATGCTAGTGGTTACACCCCAGCTTTGGTGCCATAAGAACATTGTTTTAAGTGATTTTTGTTGACCAAGGCAGAGCCAGTGCAGTGGCCTACCCTTTCCAGCCCTAGGGGATTCAACAGGGCAACTTTTAAACATTCTTTGAACCAATACTAAGGGCCAGGCCTTGGTCCAAACGCAGTGCATGTATAAACTCAATTCCCCACAACAACCATTCCAGACAGATGATTTTACCATCATCCTTTTACAGAGGAAGAAATGAAATTTCAGAAAGGTTAAATGGTCCACCAAAGGTCATAGAAGAATTAGGTGGGTAAGGGTGGCCTTCAGACCCAAGCTGTCTGGCCCAGCATGGACCCTTGGCAGCTGCCGTAGTGAGCGAACTTCAGTAGTTGTCAATTTGGCAGACCTGGGAAGAAGGCGCCTCCTCTCCATCAGACTGGCTCGTGGCATATCTGTGGTGCATTTTCATGATTGCTAACTAAAACAGGAGGGCCCAGCTCCCTGAGTGGTGCCATCCCTGAGCAGGTGGTCCTGAGTTATATAAGAAAGTCAGCTGAGCCTGAGCCGGAAGAAGCGAGGCAGTAACCAGTGATCCTCCCTGCTCTCTGTTTCAGTTACCACCTGGAGTTCCTACCTTGGCTTCCCTTGCGATGGGTTGTACAATGAAATAAACCCTTTCCTCCCCAAGTTGGTTTTGGTCAGAGCGGCTTATCACAGTAACAGAAAGCAAATCAGACAGAAGCTCTGGAGAATGACTTCTCAAAGGATGGTGACTTTCAGACATAGCCACTACATTACAAATACATCTCTGCTGTCTGTGGTGGCGCACACCTTTAACACCTACACTCCGGAGGCAGAGGCAGGGGGACCTTTGAGTTCATGGCCAGCCTGATCTACAGAATGAGTTCCAGGACAGCCGGGGCCAAACACATAAAAACTCTGTCATGGAGAACCAAAATAAACAAATTAAATACATAATACATACATACATACATCTGTGACAAGATAAATCAAGGAAGTGGCACAAACCAAAGATGTCTTCCAACATAGTATAGTTGTTGTCTTCCAAGATAGTTTACTGGCTAGCCAAACCAGTGTAAACGAGCTTCCAGTTTAGTGAAGAGACTTTTTCAAAAAATAAAGCGGAGGACAAAGGAGATGGCTCAGCTGGTTAAGGTGCCTAAACTGACTGTAAGTTCGACCCCTGGAACCCTGAGTGGAAGGGGGGAAAAACCCTGCAAGTTGTCCTCGGGCCTCTGTATCCATATCCATAAGCACATGAGCACACACACACAAGAGGACACATAAGAGTGCATGCTAAATAAATAAAAATAACTAAGCAAAGAAAAGGCAAGGTGGCATCAGGAAAGAGATACATTGTAACACCCACTCAAGCCCATGGGAATCCAGAACCTTCCTCCTGTCACCATTCCTGCTCTGGCTACAATTCTCAAGGCAAGGCTAATGAGCTCCACGCCCCACAGACAGACCACTAACAATGCAGGTTCCTTTCCACCATCCCAAACCACGGAGTCCACAGCTCCGAGGGGGCAGGGCCGAGAGGCCATGGTTCCACAGCCCTACCACCTTCCCCTGGTGACACGCAAGTCAGGAGCACTTCATCCAGTCTCTTGAGAAACTCAAATCCCTAGCTCAGATCCCTCCTTCTGCTTGCCTCGAGCTTTGTCTACTGTCCCCTTTGTCATCAAAACCTGAAATGCCTTTCTTTCCACTGTCAGTCTGGGCTGTGCGCATTCTAAAACCCATCCCATTCTTCTGAATTTTCTTCTGCTGTGGAGTTCCAGGGTTCAGCCCCACATCCCTAATGATGATAAACAGCACCAGGACGAACTCTCTTTCTTTATATTTTATATCCATATTTAGTTGAGTGTGAACAAAGAAAAACTAAAACCACCAAATCCAAACCTATGATTCTATAAGAAAATTGAAGCTTGAGAAAAGAACAGTAAAAAGTAAAAGAAACTGTTTTTTTGTTTTGTTTTGTTCTTACTATTAAGTTATAGTTCAGGTAGTACTCAAATAAAAAGTCTTAAGTTGGGGAAACTTTGTTCAGCCTTACTCTCAGCTCSGCTGTGCCTATCCATTCCGCAGCTCTGAACACGGGCACTGTCTGCACCTCTCTTCCAGGGTGGTCCAGGCTTGGCACACTGTGTCCTCTGGCAGAGATCTCTGAACATTACCTACGCTTTTACATTCATGTGCATGCCTTTTCCCAGGGCGTTCCTGAATTCTCCCAGCTCTCCTAGAACACCTTGTTTTTGGACTTCTGATCTATTTAGAGTACTACTTGTTTGGAACTAAATTACCATTTAAGTGTCGTGTGTGTGTGTGTGTGTGTGTGTGTGTGTTTGTATGTGTATAAATATATATGTGTGTATGTGTATATGTGCACATATGTATATACATACATGTATACAAATATTAATATATGTGTATATACATATGTGCACTTGAATATATGTGCTACTATCCTTTCCCTAGAGAAATGCAAGCACCTTTAGAGTAACCTGTCGCCTCTTTTTATCCCTGGGTTGATTAAAATGGTAAGCTTGGTAGAATCTGGCCACATAAGGAGAACTCGGCAGACAGATGGGTTCAGAGCCGGCTGAAATATTCCAAAGCAAAGCTCAGAGGAGCTGTCTGATGCTCTCCATACTCCTTACTCAGGCTGGGCTTTAGAGCCATACCTACGAAACGGCATGCTTCTTCATTTCTTCCGAGAAATGAAGGGTTTGAGCCCAGAAAATTCTACCTACAGCTATGATGCTGGCATGTACTTGGGTGACAGACATGGGGAAGGTGGCCCTTTTGCAACTTGTTTCCATTTCTAGCTGTGTGGCCGGGGTCCCCATATTCATTTCAGAGAGCAGTCACAGCATCCCTCAGTGAATACCAGCTCCACCATTTGAGTCATCCTTTGGGCTTCTCTCAGTCTTGTTTTTAATCTGTCCAATGCCTGTCATATCCAATTCACACTTGCTATAAGGCAGAAGAGATAGTGATTTTGAAAGCACTTTACGTTATCGCACACAATAAAAATGTCAGGGCCACAGCATATGAATCTGCGGGGCTAATAAGCAGCCTGAGAAAGCAGACAGACTGTCCTCACTGGGCAGACACTGAGCCATAGGAGGTGAGGGCTCAACCTCCAACCCACCTGCGCTCGCCATGTGACCTTGGGTACCCACTTGCTTTTCTGGAACTCAATGTCCTTGTCTGGAAATGTTGCCTGTGCACTAGAAGATCTGGTCTAGAGCCAAATCCAGCATAAATGTAAGAACCTTGGAGAATGGCTATCAAGCAACGAGCTCTGACTGCACACTTCCTTAGAAGAGCTGAGGAGAGACAGTAGCATCCTGTTCTGCTGTGAGTTTGGAGAAGGCCCCGGTCCAGTGTTGTCAGAGAAACTCAGATACATCCTTCCAACTGGTGCATGGATGTGGAAAACCTGGACCTTCTGGTCATCTTCTCCACTCTCTGCCCACTGCTTTCCCCTTCTTAGACCCTCCTTCTCCTTCTATAGGCCCCACCTTCCTAATACTCTAGTCAAAATTGTCTTCCCCCTTTTATACGAAAACACAGATGTTTAACATTGAAGCCTGTTTGTGAAGTTGGYTWAGCCTCCGTGCCYCTTTGGACATCACGGTGAGCAGCAGTGAAAGCAGAGAGGGTGAAGGAAGGGAGGGAGGCTGAGGTCAGGAGACTAAAGTTTGCCTGCTGTCTAAAGTGTAAGCCGCAGAGCTCCTGGAGCTGAGCTGTGGCTTACAAGGGTCGCCCTAAAAGCCTCTTTAGTAACCATGGTTTCCAGAAGGCTCTACCACATCCAGGAGCATCAAAAGAGCAGATTCCCCTGCCCCCCTTTCCCCCTAAAAACTCCATGTCCTTGAAAAATATATTTAAAAATATGAAGTAAAGTGATATGCCAAGGGCACATACACCTTCTGATCCGACGGTATTGATGAAGTTATCTGCTGTCAGCAGACTGACTCTCCCACAGCTCTTCAAGAGGGAGCACAGGCAGCTAGCTCTCTGTGCAGACCAAAGAGTCTTGAGAATATATTCATCCATAGCAACACTTGCTCCAGATAGAAACATGTAACAAACCTGAAGATAGAGATATTCTCTTCCTAATTTAATGTTGTTCCTACAAGAAGAGAGAGGGCGGGGGTGTTTTTTCTGACTGTACAAGTGCCGAAATTGAATGCATTTGACTTAAGGTCTAGTTGGCAAGGCCTACTTCAGAATCCCTCATTCGTGACTGTGGAGTCAGTTAACAGCTCAATTTCAGAAATAGTGTTTGATCTTACAATATCTTGAAAATCAAAGCTGGAAGCATATAATCTGAAGATTCAAAGTCCTGACTTCCTATCACCACAAACCCTTTTAAAAATCTAGCCTTCTAAACAGATGGGCAGARCAAGCTGGAGTTCTGTTTGTGGGACTCTACAGAGGGGACACCTGGGGATGAGCGCCTTCTGGTATGTCAGCAAATGAGAGAAACAGTGATTTAGGAAGAGGAAGCTTCCTACCAGAAGGATTTATAAAACTAATCACTAGGCTACCCAGGATAAAGCCAGGAGGCACAAAAACCCTCCAGTCTGAGCTCCACGTGTCTCTCCAAGGACAGAGCGACCCACCCACACACAGTAGCTCAGCCAGCCCACCACGCACTTGCAGATTCCCTCCACCAACCTATGCACCTGCATTCTGGGTTCTCTACCAACCTGCAAGGCCCCTGTACTGCCCACTGTTGGGAGGGCACAGAGGAGACAGGGGATAGTGCCTGTCTGTCAAATCTCATCTTTCTTATCCTACTGTGTATGTCTCTCCAGCCACGAAATAAAACGTGCCTCTTACAGAAAAATGAGGTGTATACACACACAGCCAGCCCGGGGCCCCAGGGCCGATGCTTAGGCAGCAAGTCTTTCCCTGGGACCCGGACTCCAGGACGTGGAGGGCTCCACTCACCCAGTCCTCGAAGTGGCGGCTCCCATTCTGCAGCAGCTCCTCGAATTGGATGGTGCAGTTGGCCACGAAGTCGTCGTAGCCGATAGGAGCATCGTGAAAGACAGCCAGCTCGATCTTGCGCCCATTGCACACATCAGTGACGAACTCATCGTGCCAGGCCGGACTGTTGGTCTTCTGCTTGGTGGCTGTTTGGCCGATGCGCGAGTCGTCCACGTTAAGGGCAATGTAGGGGTCCAGAAGGAACGTCTGTGGCCGGGGTCCCACCGCATGGCGCAGCGACCAGGCTGTGGGCTTCAAGCTCACGGCCTCGCAGATTTTGATCTTAAGAAGGCCATTGAACACTACCATGGTCGGGGCGGGGGACACTCCGTCCGCCCCGAGGGCAGGATTGAAGAACAGGAGCAGGCGCGCCGGGAGCCTGCGGGACTCCTGGGTCCCCTCTTGCCCCACCCCACTCACTCGCTACACCTTGTGGCGCTGCGTCCTGGCGCCGGCGATTCTCAGCGAGTGCATGTATTTCCTCGCCGGATTCCTAACGGAAAACAGGGAGGGGGGAGAGCTGGAGACGTCCGTTTTTGGAGCAAATCTCTCCCCCCCCACCACCGGCGACACCTCCACGGGAGGAGACGAGCTGTCGCCTCCGCTGCAAGCCGCGGGGGCTGCCTAGCCGCCTCGCTGGTTCTTCGGGTCGGTGTGCGGAGAAGCAGGCGCCGCGCCCGGCGCTCACCTACCTTTCCGAAACATAATCCCCGGGCAATTTCGACTCCCGGAGGGGGAGGGGGCGGCGGGACGGGGCGGGGACGAGAACCGGGGGCACAGATTTCAACCCGGATCCTCTTCGCCCACCCAGCGCCTGCCTCGGACGGCGCGGGGCGGAGGGTGGACTGAGGGATGTGCAGTCTATCCGGAGGGATGCATGTCGAGAGGAAATGGTCCTTCCCGGAGCCAAATTTTTTAAAAATCCACAAGCCGCACGGCCAGCCCCGCCGTCACCTCTAGAGCTAAGCAGAGCCGCGCCGCAGCCGGCGATCGCGAGGCGCCCGGTGCCCGGGATCTCACATCCGCGCGGGCTTGGGAGGTAGAGGTGGCCGCCACTCGGGTTCAGGGCGCAGGCCRGCACCCGGCGGTGCGCAGCGCGGCGGCCGGGCAGGGACTGCGACTCGGCGCGGCCCCTCCTCCCGCCCGCCGGCGCCCGCCCGCCCGCCGCGCTCCCCGCGTCCGCGCTCTCGGCTGCCGCCGGCTCGCCGCCCGCCAGAGCGCTCAGCCCGCGATCTGCCTCCCTCGATCGCTGTACGAGCGATTCTCCCTCCCTCTAATGCAGGAAATGCGCAAAAGACGTCAGTGTGTGTGTGTGTGTGTGTGTGTGTGTGTGTGTGTGTGTGTGTGTGTGTGTGTGTGTGCACGCGCGCGCGCGCGCGACACTGTTTGGGGAAATAGAAAGTTTTGCCGGTTGGGGGAGCAATACGGGAAAAGTGAGCCGAGCAGAAAACACAGCAGCGAGCGGGCCGGCCCGGTCCGTTGGCGGCGGCACGCGGGGGAGCAGAGGGAGGACTCTGCGCGGGACGCAGGAGTGTGGCGGCGCGGCGGTGCGGGAGCGACTGTCGCAGGCCGAGTCTGTGCTCCTCGGATCTGCACCGGGAGAGCCGGGTCTGGACCGGGAGAGCCGGGTCTGGACCGGGAGAGCAGCGGGCCGCGCTTTTCTCTCGCACCCTGCTGCTGCCAACACTATCCATTAGAGCTGGGGCTGGAGGAATGGAGGGGCTCGCAATGTCTAGGAAGACTGAGCACCTTCCCCCACTCTGCCTGGACTGCGGTGGTCACCAGCCGTACGCGGAGAGCTGGCCTGTTTGTCACTGTGCCCTGGGATTCTCTACTGTGCCGCGATGGGGGAGGGGACACCCGGACTGCTGAGCCCTTCTGCTGGGTGTGAGTTTTGAAACCCCCTTTTTTTGTTCCYCCCTTGGGGAGACTCTCCCCTCTGGGGATTTGTTCCGGGACCTGCTCGGGTTGCGAGAACTTGTTGACAAGTGGAAGACTAGTAGAACCCGGGTCCGGCCTGGTTCGAATGTCTGTTTATTTCTCAAAGTGACTCCTCCTACTTCTGCGGGACCTCGTGTCAGGGGACAAGGCTCGATCCGCGCGCTGACAACGTGTGCTCAGGCTGCGGGAAAGCCGGGTGCACCCTCCTGGGGGCCTGTGGCTGTGTCCATGCTAATTTCCTCGGTAACCTTTAAACTCTCTGGAAGCGGCCGCGACGGCGGCTGGTCACGTGAGGCGAGCCCTGGGCTGCTGGGGAAGAATTTCCTCGGCCTGGGACCGGGACAGGGAAGGCGGGCGGCAGGGGATGGCTCTGCGCCGAGGGGACTGGGAACCTGGGAGGGCCGGGCGGAGTGCGCCAGGCCCCGGGCGCCGCGCAGCGGGAACATCCAGCCTGCGCCCGGGAAGGGGCTGGTCCCGCAGCTCCCCGCTGTGTGAGTGGAAAAAGAAAACCTCCGCCCTCACCCGAGTGCCAAGGCAAGCCCGGCTGTTCGTAGAGATGATGAAAAGCTGAGTGTTTATCTGGAGACTCTGATAAGTGTAGACCAAAATGTACAAACCGCATTCCGCTCACTTTCTCCTCTGTGGAAAAGGGTTATCATTTCTTGTAGTTTAATGATAAGGAGGCAGTCTCCAAGATGACATATGAAGCACAGTATACACACACACACACACACACACACACACACACACACACACAAAGGGTTCAGGGGTTTGAGTTCAGGCAGATCTGGGGTTTGAGTTCAGGCAGATCTCCCAAAGTTTAAGTGTGCAGTCACGCCCCCTCCCATAGCTTACAGATATTCTTGAGAGCCAGTCCTGTTGCGTGGGATAACTTGGTTTACCGATGCTGATAAAAATGCACCTTTGGCAACGATTATGGTCTTAAGATCATTGACGCTTGAAAAAATAATTTCAAAACTTCCTTTAAGGACATGAAGGAAGAGGTAATGACAAAAGAGACTTTCTCTCCAGACTATGAGTTTAGGAAGCAGGCCTAGTGCTCAAAAAACGGCAGGGATACATTCTAAGTTTAAAGACTACCAGAAGTTTCATTAAACAAAATGTTCTTTAAGTCATACTTTAAAAAAAAAATAAAAGGTAATATTAATTTCCAGGATGAACAGACTATGCCAATTTTAGATCATTTTAAATAGTTCAAATGTACCATTCTCTTTACTCGGTTTATTGGCACCCGTTAAGCTTTATACATAAATGGAATGCTTCATTTGCCCT
>BDUI01000800.1:113037-142388 GCA_002335545.1 Apodemus speciosus
CCAGCATGCGGTCAGTCCCCCACAAGTACTGTGGACCAGCACATCCTCATCCTTACTGCTGCCTGGATTGCTGGGACTGCCCGTGTCTGCTCAGCTCACTAGGAGTTCTAGCTGACTGGAACTTTTCTATTCCTGTCTTGTACATTTGACCTCTGAATTCAAAGTATCCAGAGTAGGAATGAACATTACAAAGATGAGGTGCTTCATTGCTCCATTTCTGTTGTTCCTTGCCACACTGCCTGGTTTCATCCTTTGTGACCAAATGGCCGCTATAGATACTGTTTTATTTGGAATTCTCTATCATCTGTGTGATCTGATGTCTCTTGCTTTCCATGCTGTGGCATAAACTTGAGGGCTTTGTTCTTTTACTTATTCATTTACTTGTGTGTGTGCAGCTGTCTGAGTATATGTCTCTCTGTGTGTGAATGTGTGTGAGTGTGAGTGTGAGTGTGTATACATGTACATGCATACGTGGTGCCGGTGCTTGTGTGCAGAGGCAAGAAGAGGGTAGTGGGGTGTCTTCTATCATCTGTACCTGCATCTTGTGTCTGAACTAGGCTTGATGCCAGCAAGTTTTATATTTGTCTACACCCTGCATGGAGTTGGGGTGACAGGCATTGTCAGGATACCCATCTTGTTATGTGGGTGCTAGGATTCAAACTTCAGTTGCCATGATTATGTAGCAGGTGAACTATTGGGGCTCATTCATTCTGTTTTGAAGGGGGAAATAATCTTATGTAATATTTCAATGGGATACTTCCTTTTCTTTTCCTTTTCTACTTAAAACTGTCCCTGTGGGTCTTGAAGCTACTTAGAAGAGCCTGATGCTGGGTGGATGGRCGTCATCTGTCTCTTCAGTGTCCATGTCATTTCTTTTTCTCTTAGCTTTCGGTATTAGTCAGGGTTCTCCAGAGTCACAGAACGTATGGGTAGTCCCTATATAGTAAGGGAGTTTGCTGATGACTCACGTTTGTTGTCCAGCTCCCCAACAATGGTCAGCAGCAGCTGTGAATGGAAGTCCAAGGATCTAGCAGTTGCTCAATCCCACAAGGCAAGCAGGTGAAGAAGAAAGAGAGAGTAAATCTATCTTCTTCCAGTGTCCTTATGTAGGTCTCCAGCAGAGGGTGTGGCCCAGATTAAAGGTGTGTGCCACCATGTCTGGGACAACTTCTATGTCGCTCTCCTTGTTTGCAGGGTTTCCTCCAGGTTATCTGCCTACTGTCSCCACCTCTGTTGTGTTCCCCTTACATTTCCCATCTCGTTCACCTGAGCTGCTCCTTGTGTAGGTTCCTCCTGAGTTAGCACTCCTCACTGCTGTAGTTTGCTCCGTCTATCATTCTGCTTCCATCATGGTGGTTTTCTGGGAAGGGTGTGGTCTTTCAGCTTTGTGTCTCTTAAAATAATCTTGATAAGACTACCAACCAATGACTTCACAATAAATGAAGTTCAAAATAAAGATCTAGGAATACTTGTAATGATATTTTGTATCCTGTTTTGCAGAAGTCAGAGAATTACAATGAAACAGTAGAGAAGATGAGAGAAAATCCTTACAAACCAAATTAACTAGAGAAACAGACAGTAGTGTGTACATCTTCACACATGTCTAGTTAGCTCTCCCCACACAGACATAAAACATATTTTGAATTGCTTTGTATTACGTTTTCTTGTGGCCAATGGCATTTGTTTCTTATTTGGTTTAATAGAGAATAACTACTTCTTATGACATAATTCTTATGAATTTCAGGAGATGATACGTGAGGGCGTCAAGGCTCCAGCTCCTTTTCAGCTCATCGTTCACTTAGGTGTAAAAGTACATTCCTAACAGTGTCTAGATAGAACAGAGACATGGTTATGTGCTGCCTGATTCTGTGTTAGGAACTGTGGCATTGCCGAATGCCTGGGCTTGACAGGGAGGCAGAGCTGTGGAGAGGATCGCACACAGAGACATGGAGCGTGCTGAACTAGGTAGCATCCGAGGAGGCTGCTGTGCTGCCACGGCGTGTCGTTCTTGTTTGTGGTTCATATCCGTAATCATCTGCTAAGCTTTAATTTGACTTGCAAGTCTTCAAGGCTCTTTAGTGTATATATATATATTTAACTTACGACTTGTATCTGATGGAGCAGTTACAGAAGATAGATATGAAGACTTAGTTTGCTTTGGAGTTGTTTGTGGAATTTATTTCTGTGGTTACCAAAAGTAGACCAAATGTAACTCAGGGACAGGATGTTTTATCCTTGAGGATTGACTGTATAAAATAAATTCTTCTCTTTTTCTGAAAAGAAAATTTGGATGAATGAAACTCTAAGTACTTTTTGTGTTGCCCCCTTCCCTCTGTTTCTAAAGAGCCAGCCTGACATCGGATGCAGAGAAGCAGTCAGTAATGATGTTTGGGCAGAATCTCCGCCAGCTCCTTTTAACCAGTCCTGTTCCCGGCCGCACCCTGATGGGAGTGGATCCTGGCTACAAGCATGGGTGTAAACTAGCCATCATTTCTCCTACTAGTAAGTTCTTCAACTTGCATATTAGAGCTTTTCGGTTGATCCTAAGTTCCACTTGATAGATAGCATGAAGATTTGGAAATAATGTTTGTTTCTGTGGTTTAGAAATTGTTTTCTCGTGGGACTGTAGGAACCAGAGGGTTTCCTGTATTTCTGCTCAGAACTCTCATCWCGTATCTGTCCCTCTCTCCACTAACCACGGCAGGCTTGAGCTCCTTGTCTCCTCTTTTGTTCTTTTCTTCTCTCTCCTCTCCCTCTCCCCCTTACCCTCTCCTCCTTTCTTTCTTCACACAGTTTCTTATAGCCCAGGCTACCTTTGACTTCTCTTGGTGGCTAAGAAGAACGCTGAACTCTTGATTCCTTTTACCTCCTGAATCCTGGCACTGCAGCCATGTGTTACATGTGCAGCATCTGTGTATGTGGTGCTGGCCTTCAAGCCCAGGCAAACATTCTCCAACTGAGTGCTATAGAACTCCTGCTGCTAAGACTTGAACTCGCAGCGCTTATCAACTTCAACTCTTTATGGTGTATTCTGATATTATATACAGTTTAAGTATCAGTTATTTTGTAGATATGAATATTCAGTTAGTGTAGTTTCCCTGTCCCGTGTACTTAGCCTTCTTGTGACTCCTTTCCGTACTTCTGTGTTCTCATTTGAGAAATCTTCATGTCTGAAAAGTTCCATGCTATGACTTTTCTCTTCTTTTTTGAGTCAGGGTTTCTCTGTGTAGCCCTGGCTGTCCTGGAACTCACTCTGTAGACCAGGCTGGCCTGAACTCACGGAGATCTGCTGCCTCTGCCTCCCAAGTGCTAGGAGTTAGTGGACGAAATGTTGTCTCAGTTTTTGTCTGAAAAAGCTGCTTTTGTTTTCATTTTTGAAGATTATTTTCCTGGGTAGATTGGTTAATCAGTAGTTACTTAAAGATATTATCCCATTGGTTTTAGTTTTATTGTTTTGGCTGATAGCTTTTTTTTTCCCTCTGTAATTAGTCTAGAGACTTATAGGGGTTCCTTCTGGTGCCAAAATTTTCTCTCTGTTTCAAACTTTTTATGTGATATGTTTAACACTGTGAATGTGTCGGCATGAATTCCATTTCAGAATGCCATTATGTTAATATATCTCTCATTTTCCTTTCTTCTTTTTCAATATTTTACTTTATTTTCTTCTGATTAGTAATCTTCCAATCTCCCCGAGGCTGTTATTAAATCCATCTGTTTGAGTCTCTTTATGTAATTATTTTATGTTTTCCCTTTGATATACATGAYAATTCTTTGGTAAGCATCGTCACTTTATTTTTGTCATCTTTGCTCTCTCTTTGCTTTGCTTCTCTGAATATGTTTGTCCTCTGTCCCTCGGCTGGGTTYCCATCTCTCAAGTGCTGTTTCCTCTCTCGCTGGCCTGTGCTGGCTGGCCTGTGCTGGCCTGTGCTGGCCTGTGCTGGCCTGTGCTGGCCTGTGCTGCCCTTCTCCATGTCCCAGAGTTGGTACATGTGCTGCTGAATCCACATTATGTTTTCTCTTCCATATGAAATTAATTCTTGCTATTTCATTCATGTGGTTTATGATTCTGATGCCTCATAGTTTATATAATATTCTCTTTTTTAAAAATCATTTTCATATATCTTGTTCTCTTTTGTGGGCATATTATGGTGGACTTTTACTTTCTGCCATAAGAAAAAACATCTGTGTACAGTGTGCCCATCATCCTTTTGTTTTGCTCAGGCTACGTTTCCAGTACTTAGAAGGTGAGTTGTGTTGGGACAAGCTTCTCACCATGTAGAACTCACTGTCTTACGTCTGCTGGTTATTAGAGATGTCGGCTGTCACTGCGCTGGTTTCTGGAGTGGGCTGTCTGTTGCTTTCTCCTGTTTCATCTGGGTCYGTTCCCTTTGTTCATGCTGCCCTTGCCTTGCTCAGTTTAGGTGGAATTCTTGCTCTTTCTTTACACTCTTATGGTTTGTCTTCTTTTGCTTCGGKAGTCCATGAGGGTCAGGTTTTCAGTCCTCAGAAGCTCACTGGCAGCTTTATCCTGGTGGGCACAAGTATCAGCTCCTCAGACTCACTCCTGTGCTCCCCAGTATGGGAACTCTTCTCGTGGGCCATCAGCTCTGCCCTGCCCCTCAGATGCTTCCTACAGAGGTCCTGGGCTGTGCTGTGCCCTTCCTAGCTGTCCGGTGTTTGCTCTTTGAGACCTTTGTCACAGGTACAGCCATGGTTTTTGCTTTTTCTTTTCCTAGTTGTCATTTATACTATTAATGTTTCACACATGGGAAGGATCAGCAATCCCAGGATTTTTCCTATACCCACTGAGATGCTTGTCCCTTACTGTGCCACTGTGATAATTATAGTATTTGTTTTATTTAGATAAGGCTTTACTCTGTAGCCTAGGCTAGCCTTAAGCTCACTGTGTAGTCACAGCTGAGGTCTTCCTACCTTAGCTTTCTGAATGTTGGAATTCTGTGCCTTGCTAGGAGTTTTGTTTTGAGAATATCTGATTACATATATTTTAAAGGTAATTTCAACTTCACCTTGGTACCTTCTTTTGGACATGCTGGTATGTTGTGTCCCTAGTTATATAGCTTCTTTATTTCTAGTATATTTGTGTCTTCCTTTTCTTAATTGATAATAACCTCTGAAAGCATTTTTTCTTACAAATAGTTTACTTGAAACTTAATTGACCCTTTCTGTTGTATTTTTTCTCCCCCTATTTTGCTTAGTTTTGTATGGCTGCTGGCCTAGAACTTGAGGCAGTCTCCCCAGCGTGCCTGCTCAGTCCTGGATCACRTCACTTATTTCTTACTCCTTTGTTTCTGGGTGTTATCCTGTGACTAAGACTCACTAATTTCCTATTATCTTTACGTAGCTCATTTATTTCTCTGTATTGAGGGATCACCTTGAAACTTTTTATTTCAGTTAAAAACTTTAAAAATAAAATACTTTATATATAATATAATGCAAGATAGAAAAACCCTGAAGTTCTTAAATATGCAGCTCAAAGAAATAGAATAAACAAACTCATATATCAGCAACTGAAAAGAAACAGAATAGCACAGCCGCGCCTGATCTCTGTAGCAGGGAGCCGGGTGCTGTGAGCYGAAGCTGCTGCCCAGGATAGTCTTTCTGAGAACCTTTTCTCCCGTAGGTGCCATAGCATAATGTTCACTTCGTAATGGTCTTGTGTTGAAAASTGGAGTTCTTTTACTTTGACAGTAACAGCATTTCTGAATCCTTGGGAAGAACCTGATCTAGTGAGTAGGCATGAATCCAGTCTTACTTTAACAACCTTTTTGACAGTTGAGTTGGTGTGGGTAAGTGCATGTACACTCCTTCATGGAGGTCGCGTGTATTCCTCTACTGTGTGGGTTTCAGGACCCAACTAAGGGTTTCAGGTGTGGGGACTAGCATTCTTACTTTCTGACGAAGCTCACAGACCCCGAGATTGCATTTTAAAAGATAAGCCAGTTCCATTTTCTGTTGCAACTTGCTTAATAGAAACAGTTCTATTATGAATCATAGTTTGCAAATGTCTTCTTACACCCCCTACCCCTTTTAAGGTCAGATACTTCATACTGATGTGGTTTATTTGCACTGTGGACAAGGCTTCCGAGAGGCAGAGAAGATCAAGAGGCTTTTGCTGCATTTCAAGTAAGAAAATAGCCTATTGAGTAGTTTAGTAACCCAGCTAATCGCAGGCATTTTTGGAGCTCCTAATTTAGAGTGTGGGATTAAGAGAAACACCTGGGAAGAAAGAAGGAACCTTGTGTACAATGCTGGGGGGAATTGCTGGAGAACTCACACACGGAAACTGTCGTGGAATACTTTTCCCTCTCTCCACCTTCTGTCAAGTAGAGGTGATGATGTGCTACCTGGGAGATTCTCTCTACTCCCTCTTCCCTCCCTTCCATTCTCCCCTGAAGAAGGGATATTATAGCAGTTAAGAACTTCAGAAATTAACATCATATAATTTAGTTGTATTTATTATAGTTTGGAATGAACCTGAGTTTACTTGTTCATTTTGGCTCTTTGTAGATGAGAAGGCTGCCTGACTGTTGTTAAGATGACAGTAAACTTTTTCTGAGCTTCTCCCTCCCCACAACCCCCTCCCTCAACCAAATGTAAGGTGCCGTGTAACCTAGAGCAGAGGAGGCATGGCATGGACACAGGCGAGAGACGAGCTGTGTCTGGCACTTGTGCATTCGTGTGCTTTCTCTGGTTGACCTCAGAGTGTGCCTGGGACTCATTCAGGTTCTCATTCTGTTTTCCCTTGAAGCTGCAGCACAGTGGTGATCGGGAATGGAACTGCCTGCCGAGAAACTGAAGCTTACTTTGCTGACCTGATAATGAAAAATTACTTTGCACCACTGGATGTTGTTTACTGGTAAGGACAGTGGGAAGACTTGTTTTCTTGGAGTGTATAGGAGCTTCTCAGGCTCCTTTTGTGATGAGTTTTCCTTTCATTTTTGAAAATATCTTGTGGGCCTCCCTGACTGCCTCTGGCTGTTAATGAGAATGTTGCGGGGTGAGGAGGGCAGTGCAGAAGCCCGTGGCAGCAGCTCTCCGAGTGGTGCTTACTCCGTGGAGTCTCGCAGCCTATACTGCTAGATAGGAGGGCTCTGCTGGAGCATTAACTAGCATAGTAGAGTACCAAGTTAGCAGCCTCTGACTGAATAAATCACCCTSTTCTGTGGCCAAAATTCTAAGCCAAGGAACCGTTGTACTCAGGAACTGAGAGCCAAGGTAACTGACAAGATAACTTCCCTGTTCTCCAAACTGCACATGGGCACTGGGACTTTTGAGAAGCTATTTGAACTTTGGTCATGGCTGATTATATTTAATACAGCTAGTKTCATTGTTATCTGTTCATCTTAATTTGATGTGAATATCTCAGGAATAGTTGTGATGATTATGAATACACGACCTGGGAATCATTTACAAAATGATGTTGGAAGTAGGTGATGGTACATATCAGTAATCCTAGCCCTTGGGAGGCAGGAGAATATCTGCAAGTTGAGGGCAGCCTGAGTTTACTCAGTAAGACCCTGCCTCAAAAATATCAAAACAAAAGGAGTGAAAACATTCTGAGTTTGATCTAAATGTGCTTGTAGARATGTCTTCAGTGGGCTTTAGGTATTATATAATATTAGGAAAAATGAACCATGATGGTATAAAAATCTGGATTTATTAAACTTGATGGAATAGAAATGACTGATCTTTAAACAAACACACTTAAAGATAAGCCCTGTAAAAGACATTTGGTGTTTGTAGTAGTTGAGCTGTGAGTTACTGGAAGTAAGAGGGCACATGGATTTGTAGTTTTGTGTTCCAAAGACACTATAGAAACGTGCAGTTCCACTGTACTGTAGAGTGGCCATGCCTGACACGCAGCAGTGTGCCATTCACTGCCCATTTCTTCATTCCCTCCTGAGAATACCGGGCAACTGCTGCGCACAGGCTTGTCTTCACACAGTGGCTCGTAGTCTCTCTTCCTGTCGCCGAGCCGTCCGTCCGCAGTCATTCTAATGCGTTTGTCACAGAACATGAGCCCCAGTGTACTTGTCTGTTTGCTCAGATCTGTTTGCTAGCACTTTACCATGGACTTGTAAAGTCTCTAAGTGTTGCAGAGATCTAATCAGAACTTAGTGACTGCAGTAGGAAAATCAGTATTTGATTTCATTTGTTGTCACTGTGACCTTCCATTTGTCTCCATGCTTTCTCTGTCTGTCATTCTATGTACTTTCTCTTATGTATCTTGTGAATCTGCTTTTAAATATTTTCAAACCATCATAATGAAGCCTCTAGCACATTCCTCATCTACTCTGGAGTACTTTTTATCTTGATTTGCTACTTAAGTTAGNTCATTGTTATCTGTTCATCTTAATTTGATGTGAATATCTCAGGAATAGTTGTGATGATTATGAATACACGACCTGGGAATCATTTACAAAATGATGTTGGAAGTAGGTGATGGTACATATCAGTAATCCTAGCCCTTGGGAGGCAGGAGAATATCTGCAAGTTGAGGGCAGCCTGAGTTTACTCAGTAAGACCCTGCCTCAAAAATATCAAAACAAAAGGAGTGAAAACATTCTGAGTTTGATCTAAATGTGCTTGTAGARATGTCTTCAGTGGGCTTTAGGTATTATATAATATTAGGAAAAATGAACCATGATGGTATAAAAATCTGGATTTATTAAACTTGATGGAATAGAAATGACTGATCTTTAAACAAACACACTTAAAGATAAGCCCTGTAAAAGACATTTGGTGTTTGTAGTAGTTGAGCTGTGAGTTACTGGAAGTAAGAGGGCACATGGATTTGTAGTTTTGTGTTCCAAAGACACTATAGAAACGTGCAGTTCCACTGTACTGTAGAGTGGCCATGCCTGACACGCAGCAGTGTGCCATTCACTGCCCATTTCTTCATTCCCTCCTGAGAATACCGGGCAACTGCTGCGCACAGGCTTGTCTTCACACAGTGGCTCGTAGTCTCTCTTCCTGTCGCCGAGCCGTCCGTCCGCAGTCATTCTAATGCGTTTGTCACAGAACATGAGCCCCAGTGTACTTGTCTGTTTGCTCAGATCTGTTTGCTAGCACTTTACCATGGACTTGTAAAGTCTCTAAGTGTTGCAGAGATCTAATCAGAACTTAGTGACTGCAGTAGGAAAATCAGTATTTGATTTCATTTGTTGTCACTGTGACCTTCCATTTGTCTCCATGCTTTCTCTGTCTGTCATTCTATGTACTTTCTCTTATGTATCTTGTGAATCTGCTTTTAAATATTTTCAAACCATCATAATGAAGCCTCTAGCACATTCCTCATCTACTCTGGAGTACTTTTTATCTTGATTTGCTACTTAAGTTAGRATGTTCTGTGACTTATATCACACCTTACCACTTAGGTCACAGCCATTCACCTTCTTCCTAATGTTTCTACTCCTACCCTTGAAACACTCTGTAATCTCTGGACCTTCTCCATACCCTGGGAAAAAAAATCACCCAGGCTTTCAAATCATAAGTACAAAGGAGAGAAAAWTTTAAACTGGATCCAAGTAGCAGAGTTTAACTGGAATTTAGTCAGTTACTTACATTTAAAGTTGAAAGTGCTACTGAAAATTTAAGAGTTATATGTGCTCTTAACTGCTGAGCTATCTGTTCGACCTCTCCACTTTATCTTTTTAGTCCAAGTCTCACCTAAACTTGGAGCTAGACATTGGGATAGTTTGGCTAGCTAGCAAATCCCTGGCATTTTCCTGTCACCATCTCACCGTGCACAGGGCTTGCTGCATTTGAAGCTGCGTATGGCTTTTCGTGAAGGCTAGGAATCTGCATGCAGGCGCCCAGGCTCAAGCAACAAGTGCTTCATCTACTATAGCCTACGATAAATCCACTCATATTTATTAATCTTAAGTATTAAACTGGTTTTGATCAGATAAATCTTTTCAAGATTATTGACTAGACTTATACTAGGTTGAAATATCTCTTTTCTAAAATGCTTGGGACCAGACATGTTTAATATTTTGGATGGTTTTTAAAAATTTTGTGATATTTCCCTTTATATAAAATAACATTGTGTGGCTAGGATTTGAACTCAAACATGAGGCTTTTATACACAGAACCCAAAGGTAATCAGACGGTATTTACAGTGTGCCTGTGCTTCGACCAGGACCTATCACAAAAAAAATACGTGGGACTTTTTACTCGTGTCATATCAGCACTAAAACATTTTAGATTTTGAGCATTTAGGTTTTTATAGAGTTCCTATTTTCTCAAAGATAGATGTTGGTTTTGTGAGTAAAATCATGACATGGTAGAGTTGTATAATTGAATTATAAAATGAGATATTTCAAATGAAATGTTTACTATTTGGTATCTTATATTTTAATCTCCAATTGACAAACTTAAGAGTAAAGAGTGCTCTAAGTTACCTCGCTGTGTATGTTTCCGAGCATCATAGATAAATGAGGTCACTCCACACCTGGTGTCTGGAAATGCAGGACAGGTTGTGCTGTTGCTTGACTTGTTTAAGTTTCTGTGCCGAAAGCTTTACTATACACATGGATGTCACCAGGCAAATCTCACAAGAAATAAGAAAACTTTTCTTTTTTTTTTTAATTTTTATTTTWTTTTATTGAATATATTCTTCATTTATATTTCATAGCTAAAATCTTTCCTGGTTTCCCCCCTCCCCAAAAACCCCCAACCTCTCCTCCCACCCCCTGCCTCCAAGTATATGCCCCTCCACCAGACCCACTCCCACCTTCCCCCTCTTGATTTCCCTTTGTTGGGGCATCTATTGAGCCTTCACAGGACCAAGGACCACTCCTCCCACTGAGGCCCCACAAGGCCTTCCTCTGCTACACTTTTGGCTGGAGCCATGTGTATCCTTTGGTTGATGGTTTAGTCCCTGGGAGTCCTGGGGTGTCTGGTTGGCCGACATCGTTGTTCTTCCCATGGGGCTGTAAACCCCTTCAGCTCCTCTAGTCCTCCCTCCAATTCCTCCATTGAGGACTCCACGCTCAGTCCAGTGGTTTGCTGCTAGCATCTGCTTCTGTATGTGTAAGGTTCTGACAGGACCCCTCCGGAGACAACCATGGCATGCCCCTTTTGGTATGCACTCTTGTCATACATAGTAGTGTCGGGGTTTGATGACTGTTTATAGGATGAATCCCCAGGTAGGGCAGTCTCTTGGAGGTCTTCCCTTCAGTCTCTGCTCCATACTTTGTCTCCAAAACTTTTCAATGAGCACTTTTATTAGTAGGATTAGGAATGGATTGAGAAGTACAGCGTGCTATGCAAGGGAGCAAAGGGTGGTGCTGTGGGGGAGGTGTGTCTGGGTGTGTGGTGCAGACATTACGTGTAGCCTCGGCCTGGTCACTGAGGGACAGAAGTGACTATGCTAGAAGGAAAGCCCTGGTGGTAGACATCTGGGAAACACACAGTAATGCTCATTCTTCTTTCATTCCAGTGTGTTAGCAACTTTTAACAGGAAGAGAACATAATTTAAGGAATCATAAGGCTTTTTTGCTTGAGGTACATTTATGTACCTTCCAGAGACTAACAATTATAGGGAATTGGATGGGCCTTGAAAGGTCAACTCCCTTGTGGAATAGACTTTTACTTTAAGAAAAAAATTCAGCTTTTAAAAAAAAGAAAGTAAAGTTCATGTGAAGGAATATTTAGCTGAAGTGGACACCTGGGAACGGCTTAGGCAGACTCATGAAGAAGTGTTTAGCTGAAGCAGACACAGGCTAAAGCAAGCATGAGAAAGGACATGTGATGAAAGATTCTTTCCTAACAACACATATGTATTGGTTCACCTTACATTGCATAGTTGAGCTGCATTTGTTGGGGCTCCATAGAGAAATGCATCAAAAAACTTGCGGTGGTGTGCTGCAGTTTCTTGCTGCTTCGTGGACTCAGGCTGATTGGCAGAGTGATGTCAGCTGAGACAGACATGCTGAGGCAAGCCCCGTGGAGGACACGTGATGTTTGGAGAGTATAAACAGGACTTGATGAACACTGAAGGCGACTGAGCTTAGCTTGCTTGTAGACCAAGTGTGTTGGGCTTGTGTCTCCACTGATCTTTGCTTCTCTGAGAGAGGCACAGCTTTTATTCTAGTAGGGAAAACTTATAGATAAATATGCATGGATTTATATATGGCATGTGAGTCAGTGATAAGTTACACACGGAGAAGTAAAAGCAAAGGAATATTGTCCAGAGGGACAAGAAGTACAGACTCCAGGTACACAGCTCTTAAAGCCACTCAAGCGGAAGGAAGGCGTGTATAAGAATTGACCTGTGTCTTTTAGATTTCTGTTCTCACTATTCTTAYGTGAGTTCTCTAGAGCTGTGTTTTTCATGACAGATTTCAGTCCATTGGTGAAAGTTCAAAAACATTTTAGTTGAAAAGAACAGAAAATGTAGGTAGACATCATCTCATGACTATTGGATTGTATGTGCTGGGTTGTCCCATGCAGTGTATTTGTTCTTTTCAGTGGCAGAATCAGTCAAGTCTGAGGATCATTGCTATATGAAATTTAGCAACCTGTTAAAAGCTTGCAAACCTTGAAAATTGCTAACAGAGAAAATTGGCTGAGCAGGTGAGAAGTTTTTGGAAATAGAATTTGGGCTACTTTATAAAATGACAAAAGAGCTGCCCTCATTTTGAAAGAAAATAGGACAATAATTCAGATAGCACAATATATGTGACCCAGACACTGGGGCTTCCTTCACCTGTACAGCCAAAACCACAAACCTTTCCAAATTTTTCTGAAATTTTTAAATTAAGGTAGAATTTTCTCAGTAAGATTCCTTGTGTTAAAGAAAAATTTCTAAACACTTTGGTTATTAACTCATGTCAGGGTTTTTATGGAAATTTCACTCTAAGAGAAAAGGCTTCTAGTAGGCCAACTGAGATGAACTCCTGAGAGTAGACTTTTATTCAAAAGAGAATATACAAGTACTGTTGTAGTGATTGGTTCTTGGAACAAGCCTTAGATCCATTACCAGGTATCAGGTAATTGCATTAAGGAGTGTATTAAAAATGCTGTAATTTTGTGTGTGTGTGTGAAAGAGTTTGAATTTCTTCTGCTTAAACTAAGATTGAAATAAATTTTCTTTTACACTCAAACATTTTCTTTTGACATCTGTTAGTGTTTAGTATCTGATTTAGCTCTTATGTATGTAATCATGCTGTTTTATATGCAAATATTCCATCATGTTCTGAAGAGAGAACATTGGTTTCCAGGGCTTTGCCAGTAGGAAAAACATGTTGAAACTAAAAGTGAAAACCAATTTATATGTACTGACTGCAGACCTCCTGCAAGCATGACTTTTACAAAGACATAAATAAGCCGACAAAAAAAATAAGTAACCAAAGATATTTGTTGAGATGGGATATCAAAAATAGCTCTCAGAGACTAAAGCTTCAGGTTAAATACATTACCTTTTCTTCTCTTACTGCTAAGTATAACAAAGAGGGCTTTTCATAACTACCTTCGAGGAGAGAGGGTGGCCAGYRGACCCCACTGCTTGTCGAGAGCTCTCATGGCCATGAACCTCACCAATGGCCAAAGAACTGCTGACCCGTCCTTCAGGTCTGGGAGATAAAATGATTTTTGGGCTGAAGATAGGAATGGGTATCACAGAAGGAGACAGGAATGTAACTGAAGTAGGACCTCTCTAAGATAAGAGGCWCTGTATTTTATCTCATCATCTTGTGCAGATGAAGCACAACGCTGCAGCTCATCTCTGAATACCATTAGGAAAGCACAGTGTGTTTGCTGAGGGGCTGTGGGAACTAGAGACAGACAGTTGCTATTTTGCTGTTCCAAAGAAGAAATAAAGTTCTGAAAGTGGCTGTTGGGTGTGTTCTTGTCAGGCAAAATGGCAGTAGCCTCTGGAAGTCAGTGTGCACCTAGAAATTGAACACTAGACTAGTGAACACTCGATCTTAGCCGCACTCCTTGAAAGTCTTTCTAGACCCTGTGAGCTGTGTGTGACTCCTGAGGAATGTCAATTAATGTCCAGTGCAAGGACCTTAGTGCCTTCTTCACACACACACACACACACACACACACACACACACACACACACACACGCAGGACTGGGTTATTACAGTTAAATTTGGAGGTGTGCTTTTCAAATCTGTGGACACTAGAGTCTGCTAGAATCAATACCTGAGAAAATTTGAAAGGCCTTGGGTTTTAGCTTCAGTCTTGTCACATGAGCTATCATTTGGATAAATGACTCCTACGGTGTTAGAGAGTGTTCCCTTAGATTTTGAAGGGATGATTTCTGAGGTTTCCTTGATTTCTCATGGTGGGCAATTCTTTTAAATAACACCAGCCATCTGAACCTTTTCCYTTTCCTTTAGTTGAAAGAAATTTACTTTCTAACAAATCACCAAACATCACTGTACAACCCAGATGTATTTAGCTGTGTAAAATCCAGTGTTCTGAAGTCAGTACTGTTTTATGTGAGGCAATGTGGTTGCTCTTACTTCTTTCTCATCAATGTAGCTCCTTCCCTTCTTCCTCTGTAATTACGAAGGACATCTCATGATGTCATTTTGTATCTTCAGCTGGGCTAAAACTTGTGATCCTCCTGCCTTAGCCTTCCTAATATTGAGACCACAGACATGTGGTACTGTGTCTGGCATGAATTACTCTTGGAACTTGGGATGGCCTCAATTGTTTTATGGGTTTCAGCGTGGTCATTGTAAGTCATGACAAGATAAAGTGATGAGGTATTTCCATTCTGCATTTTCTGTAGTTGCAGCCTGGGAAGATGTAAGTAAGACACTGCAGAATTTTGTTTCCTTTGACCCCTCTATTCTCTCCTTTCCCACACTTGACCACAAGCACTGGGATCTTCTTAATAAGGCTTCTTGTTGGAATATTTGTGCTATTCAGTCAATTTAAAAATAAATTTACGTTCCTTTTGCTGAAAGGCCAGGATGCTTTTAAACATATGTAGTTGAATAGTCTGTTCCAGCTAAATAGAGTGGGGAAGGGGCCAGAAGGCCTACGTAATAAGGGGAGAGAGTTTTCAAAATAATGTTTGGATCTGAATTCAGTTTGACAGTTTTTGATCACAATAAAATGTTTTACCAATTTTGTAACCCATGTGCCTTTGTGTCTCCAAGTCCAATTTAAATATCTGCAAAAGCTGCCCCAGCCCACCCTTAACTGCATCCCTTCTTGGAGATCTTTGTTTATTGACTTAGATTAGAACTGGCCCAGAGCCCAGAGATGGTCACTTTGCATCTTAAGGTTTTTGGTTACAAATCTACTTTTGTTGCCAGTTCCAATACAGATTCTTGAATGTTTTTGTTAGTTTTATTGTAAGTTCTTGCCAAAGATACAGTGTAGTGTAACCAAAACAGATGTTCTATTAGACAAGTGCACATGCTGGAACAGAATGTAGATGCCAATTAAACAGCAAACTGTTGAACATTACCTTAATAAGTGATGAACTTTGGGGTTCTGTTTCTGATAACCTTTAGATTATAGAAGAAATAGTGGCTATTTTGAACAGTTGTTAATATATTTTTCTCTGCAGTTTCAATTTGGGCAACTACAATTTTATATTCTTGTAAACTGACAGTTTACTGTGATGTTAAAATAGTAGAGAATTCATCCATCTCATGTTTATAATTCAGTTATTTCTTAAAGCATATATATCAGATAAGCACTACTTTCTGACCCGGAGATGTTAGTATAAAACAATAGTTTTAAAGATTAATGCTTGTAAATAGATGAGTGAAATTATCTTTCCAGTGATAATAGTCTCATTAGTGCTCGGAACCATACTATAGGAGATGGAGAACCTGCCTTTCAGGACTTTTAGTAGCTGTCCCACAGGGTCYAGTGCAGCCTGTGTTGAATTCTGTGTGAGGGGGAACACAGGCATGAAGAGTACCTGGGTATATTAAGTCGCTTTAGCAGCGTTTGCTCATGATTCCCATGTGAATGCATGCACCCTGTGTGAGGGTGAGTGGTAAATAATGGGGACCATTTGTACTTTGAGATGAGCTGGAGCCTCTTCTCCTTCATGGTTTGTTGCTATTGTTCCCTGTGATTTCAGTTTTCCATAAGTTTTGGCCAGCACTTTGAAAGAGAAGTGTTCTGCTGATCATTCAGGAACATATAAATTATTTCTTCCAGCTCCTGTCTGGGTCATAGAAACACTAGGTTCTTTGCTTTGCAATTTGTGTTAGAAGAATTCAGAAATGTAACAATTCTTTGCTTACAATCCTTTTCTTTTGGTTCTGTGAGACTTGTAGTTTCAGAGACTAGAAACTCAGAGTTGAAAAGAAGAGCTCTTAAATCCACCTTATTTGTGGTGGTTTTTTTTTGGGGGGGGCATGGCATGGTGGGGTTTATTTTTTTTATTCTAATGTGTTTTATGTGGCTAAATCTTTGTATTAGGTACTCCTAACTTAGTGAAATACCATTTTTAAGTTATCCCATATCCGTACATTTCTAAGGTTACACCCAACTTAATTCCTATTGCTTTTCTGCTTCATAGCACTTGCATATTGAAGGAACCCTAACATTTGGGTTCACATTATGATAATGAGGTTTCCAGGACATGGAGGATTAGAGGTGTCGCAGGTCTCTTTGCAGAAGAAAGTTCAGAAGCACTTGTAAAGCTTGCCTGATTGGCGGGTTGAGGTGCTTTTGTTTATTCACTACTCATGCAGCATTAATCCGCATCTCACCAGGTACCTACAGTGCTGTAATTCTAGACATGACCTTGGATCTTGATTTACTTCGGCTCCGTTTTCTTTATTAATGTGCCATGAAAGAGGTACATGAAAGATAGCCAACATCAAAGCTCCTTTTAAAGTAAAATGGTTGATAGGAATTCCCTGGTATTTAACATTGTCTGTCAAATGTTTCAGCTGGTTTGCATCCTTTTACAAGCTATTGCTTGCTGCACTAAAAGAAATTTAAAGCAGTTGTCTCAAGTGTTGATGGGATGAGGAGGGGGTGGGATAGCAGGGATGGCGGCGGCGATGGTAGTGATGGTAGTGATGGGGATTGAGTCAGAGAGGAGAGTAGATGAGAGGTAAAAGCATGCCCTTCCAGCTGTGCTTCTCCTGCTCTCATTTTATGTTTCCTGGTGTGCCAGGGGGTTTCAGATCAGAGCGCTGCCATGATTCAGTGGAGCAAGCATTGTACCTTGGTTATCAGAAGGTTGACCAGTGGCCAAAGAAAACCCTCAGGCTTCTATGACAGACTAAGTAAAAGGCAATGTCAGTTTCTTTTCCAGAGTTTGTTTAAACAGTTGAGCTTCATAGCCTGTTTATATATGAATGCTTCATAGGATACAGAGTCTGAAGAAAGGCCAAAGGATGTGGGACCCAGAGAAGGCTGGCCATGTGTTGTGGGCTCTACTTCCTGGAGATGCATCTCAGAGAGGCTGAGAACTGTTTGGAGACAAATGTTTGAGGGTGGAACTTCTTGTAGCTTAAGTTTTGAACTTTGGTTTTTGTTTTACAAGTAGTGATTGGTTTTGTCCCTAAGAGGAAACACGTCAAAGCTGTGTACTTGGAATGCTCTCGGCAGTTTCCCAGGATTTATACCCGTCATCCTTTCCTCATCCAAATAGTGGAAAATAGAAAGTATGGCCTGCTTTAGAAAGTGAGATTTGTCTTCAGACTTTTACTTTGAACCTACCRGCATAACTCTGACATATAAAAGTCTTTTATAATCTATTACAAGTTCTTGTTAACAGTATGTGTTAACATATATTTGCATCTAAGTAAAATACTGTAAAATTGTTGTGTATGATATGATATATACATTTAAAGATTTATTTATTTTATGTGCTGTATGAGTTTTTATGTACCATGTACATGCAGGTGGCCAAGAAGGTCAGAAGAAGGGTGTCAGGTCCCSGGGAAGTGGGTTTACGGGGGTTGTGGGCTGCCTGATTGTGCTGGGAACTGAACTTAAGTCCTCTGAAAGAATAGTAATCTTTCTTAACTACAGAGCCCTTTCTCTAACCCCCAAATTACTATATTTTTATATTCTATAATTTTCTGTGCAGTTATTATTTTTATTCATATGTGATGGGAAAATAAATTTCAACTGAGTCCTAGTTTTAGAAGTTTATTGGACTAAAGATTTAACTTGTAGAATATAGGATACCCACACTTGAATGACATACAGCAGTTTAGTAATAGCCTTTCCCAGGAAAGCAGATTGTTTTGACACTCTGTAATGATCAACACAAACTGAACTGCTGAGTTCTATTTTGGGGGCTTATGAAGGGGGATATCCTAGTCAATGTGTGGGATATCCTAGTCAATGTGCAGTTTATTTTGGGGTCAAACTGTGATGAAGAAAGACATATGAGAGAGGTACATCTGGCTCACTTGCTAATAAAAGCAATGTAGAAATTGTTGCCATCATTGTCATATACCAAATGTGGCTCTTTGTGTGTCAAAGGGTAGCCCCTAGGATAAGAAAAGTGAAGGCTGTGGAGATGTTTCTGTTTCTATTGCCTTGCTATGTAGGCNGGGAAGTGGGTTTACGGGGGTTGTGGGCTGCCTGATTGTGCTGGGAACTGAACTTAAGTCCTCTGAAAGAATAGTAATCTTTCTTAACTACAGAGCCCTTTCTCTAACCCCCAAATTACTATATTTTTATATTCTATAATTTTCTGTGCAGTTATTATTTTTATTCATATGTGATGGGAAAATAAATTTCAACTGAGTCCTAGTTTTAGAAGTTTATTGGACTAAAGATTTAACTTGTAGAATATAGGATACCCACACTTGAATGACATACAGCAGTTTAGTAATAGCCTTTCCCAGGAAAGCAGATTGTTTTGAYACTCTGTAATGATCAACACAAACTGAACTGCTGAGTTCTATTTTGGGGGCTTATGAAGGGGGATATCCTAGTCAATGTGTGGGATATCCTAGTCAATGTGCAGTTTATTTTGGGGTCAAACTGTGATGAAGAAAGACATATGAGAGAGGTACATCTGGCTCACTTGCTAATAAAAGCAATGTAGAAATTGTTGCCATCATTGTCATATACCAAATGTGGCTCTTTGTGTGTCAAAGGGTAGCCCCTAGGATAAGAAAAGTGAAGGCTGTGGAGATGTTTCTGTTTCTATTGCCTTGCTATGTAGGCCGGCCTCAAACATGATTAGATTGCATTAGCCTTCAGAGTGTTGCACCATTGATGTGTGACGTCATGCCTCCCAGGAGGTTTCTGGCTTGTTGTAGTCACAGACAGCGAATCAGTGTACCTTAGAAAGCACTTTTTTTTTTGTTGCTATTTATCTAAAATTCTGGTGTTTTGTGTATTTTACCTTATTGAGGATCAACATAGTTTTTAAAACACAAATTCATCCCAGTATTATGTATGTTGTTATTCAAACTTTCTAACTGCAAGTTATTCTGGATTGATAAGCGTCATTATAATCGAGGATCAGGAAGTGATATTCATTGGCTGCTTGGTAGTCAGCAATTTGAACTTGCAGATGAGCCATCAGCTTGGCAGTTATTGTATCAAAAGTCTCGTTCATATATCCTCTTGGTGCCTCAGTTACTTTTCCCTGCACTGCTATCATATAGCTGACAGAGGGGAATTAGGGGAGGGAGGTTATTTTAACTCTCGGTCTGAGAGCTCGGGCCCATCATGGCAGATGACGGCGTGGAGGTTGGCATGTAAGGCGACTGGTGACACGGAGTGCGCAGTCAGTTGGAGGGAGACCAGTCTCATATAGCCTTTGACTTTTGCCCATCGTAGTCAGGTCCGATTGCTTCCCAGCTGCAGCCCACATCCGCGTGGCCAGGCCTCAGTGAGGCCTTCACAGATGTGTGCTGCAGTGCTGCACAACCCTGCAAGTGCACGGCGAGACCTGCTAGTCACATTCAGTGGCCTTGATTATGTAGAATTATTATGGTTCTTTAAAGCATTTTCAACATAGCAATTTGCRTGAGTCTGAGGACTATRAAAGACCATAAGAACGTTGATAGATCTCCCTCTTGATGCATTAAAGGTTTAAATTAGGTAGTTCTATTTTTTTTAATCACGTTGCTGCTGCCTTCATTAAAATTGCTGTTTTCCACTTGGTATGTTAAGTCACTTTCAGTAATGTTATTTCAGGTGTTTCTGACTTAGAATTCAGATGTTGGTTTTGCCGAAACTTGGGTGTTCTGTATGCAAAGAAGCCTTTATAGAGTGTCTTTAGTAAGGAGAACACTTAGGATATGTTTGTCCCTGTTTGAACCCTATCTTTTAAGTGTAGCATTCAGAGACTCCCTGGGCTCTGAATCATTCAGGGTCCTAGGCTGCTTTTCAATTGGAATTCACTAGTTATACAAGAGAAAGAATGCCTGGTGTCTTTATCTCTTCTCCTTTGGGGGTTCTATACCTTTCAAGCCTTTTGAGATTTTCTTTCATATAATTCTCACTGGGAGGTTTTGCTTTTAGATGTTTTACAGTCCAGTGGGAAAAGCATTGATTAATATCTGAGCCAAAAACTAAATGTTTTCAACTTAAAAGAATTTAGCTGGGTACAAAAAGACCCTTCATGTATTACATCTTTCCTACAGATTTCTCTCTCTCTCTCTCTTTCTCTCTCTCTTATTCTAGGGACCCTTACTCAAGTTTTCAGATCAAGGATTGACATTTTTCTCATTCCTGAATCTAGATAGGAAGACTCAAGAAGAAGATAAGACAGCTCACCCGGGGATGCCTAAGGGATGCTTCTGCAATGTCTCAGATCTTAGATCTGGCAGKTTTGATCTACCTCTGCTCATCTTTCTCTATGGTATTACCTCCTTGCTTTCTCTCTGTTTACCTTTCCTTAGTGAGAACTGGCAGGTTTGTGCTTGGTGGGAAATGTACAATGTATCTGTCTTCTTGAATTCCATATCCTGCTTGAAGTTTTCCATTTTTGGCATGTCAGAAGTGAAGTATTTCCTTGGATTTCCTGCACATAGTTGAAAGCGCAGGATGCACTATGGGGTCACCAATGTTTTACCTTTGCTAGTGTATTCAGGAGTCTTCTGGGGAGAGTAGACAACTGCCTTCTCTTTTGACTATCAAACTCCATCTCTTCATCAGTTAAGCAAACACTTACTGAGAACCTAAATCTGTGCCAGGCTTGGAGGACACGAAGAGTGAGTGAACCTTGTCCAGTGCCCACTTGACTTTAGTTCTACAGCAAAGCCTCAGTTCTAGCTTATTGGTTTCATGCCCCTTAAGCCCACCCTCTTGAGACAGCATGGCTCTGTAGCTCAGGCTGCCTTTCTGCCCTTCTGTAGAGGGTGACCTGTTGGTTAGCATGCTTTGTGTGCACTCTTGCCCCACTCCCTCACTACTGAAATTATGTGCATGTAAGCATCCCCTCATTCACACGTGTTGTCTCCTCTACAGATTCTCTTTTCTTTCTAGTCTTCCACTGCACTGGAAGTTCATTACTCAGTCATCCGGGTCTCTTCTTTGAAGAAGAAACAGTAAGATGACCTATTTTGTAGGATTTTTGGTTTTGAAGATTAAAATGAGTAAGGTGTGATACTAAGAATAGTTCTTGGTATATAGTACATTCAACAACTATGAGTTGCTATTGTCTTTTGACCAAATGTATAGTATAGATTATTGTTCCACTGTTTCTTTCCTGGAATGCCCTTTCTTTATTCCTCCCTAGGACAGCCTTACCAGAGTCTTCAGAGTCTCTGGCACACTCCGTCCCCCATGAAATTCTCTTAGGGATTTCAGGTTGGAATTAAACTTATCCCTAAATTTTCCCAAAGCTTTGTATACGGTTTGCTGAGATGCTTCATTTATAATGCACCTAATATGTGGTATCAGCTTGGAGGGTTGTTTATAACCAGTGGGTCTTCATTATTCAGCCCTTCAGAATAGTAACTGTCTTATCCAACTTAGCAATCTTAGGTTTGAATTCATTTAGGCTACCCACTTCCCTCTGTTGCCTGTGTATATCTTATGTGTACACACACACACACACACACACACACACACACACACACACACACAGACAACCTTTTAGTAAAGGCATTTTCCGAGGTCTTTGGCAAATGGAAAAGAACTCAATGGTATGCTTTCTAGATTAAAACCTGGTGTTATTTTCAAATTTTAACATGGTTTTGAAAATGTCATAGATGTTCCGGGGAATGTGTGCCTAGAATACAAAGGTACTGGTTTGACTCCCCAGTACCATAGAAACTGGGTGTGTTGGCATGTGCCTGAGATTCATTACTGAGGAGATGGAAGCAGGAAGGCCAAACGTTTACAGCCATCTTGAGCTACAGAGCTGATGTCAGCTTGAGCTACTTTGTACTCTATCTTAAAAGAAGTCACAGAAATAACAGGGACAGTGGTGTTTAATGAACTGTGTATCCAACACTTAGTTTAAGATGAAATATCAGTCCATTGGAAGCTCCTTTTTCTGTCTTCCTTCATGTTTCCCATGTTCTGTGCTGATGATTCTTTTGCTATTTTGCATGATGGCTCCTTTTTCAAATAGAACCCTGTTGCATGTATTATTATAGGACTTCCATTTTCTTCTTCTAGATAATTTTACATTTTTTTAAAATAAAAAATGGATCTGTGATTTGTTCACTTTTAGGGATGTCTTACAGAGCTATAAATATCTTTCTATTTTCGGATTAATGGAGATTTGAATCACTTATGATATTTTTTGAAGGCCAAAATTATTTATTTTTCTAAATAATAGTTTATTGAGATAAAAACACATACTTTATAGTTCTTCCATTTGAAGTATACAAGTCAATATTTGTAATACATTCATATACAATGCAGGTGTCACCACTGTCAATTTAGAAAGCATTTGATTATCCTAAAAAGAGCCCTGTATCCTTTGCTGTCACTCCCTCCTGATCCCTCCTTCCCCTGCCCCCAACACTCTAAGCAGTCACTGCTATGGTGTATGTCTGCTAAAGCTACACATGTCAAAGCTGTAGTCCTAACAGATAGGATATCAGCAAATGGTGAACGCTTTATGAGGTAGGGCCTCGTTGGGAGTCTGTAGGTCATTGGAGGCATGCCTTTGAAGGGGATTGTGGGATCCCACTCTTCTGTTTCCTGACTTGTGCGCTGAGTGCTTTGCTCTAGTGCAGGCTATGTGAACATGGGATATTTTAATAATGTTTGGTAGTTTTAGAGTATACATTTTTTTACTTCTTATATTAAAGTTATACTTAAATATTTTGGTATTTTTGATGCTGTTATAAATGAGATGTTTTAAATTTTGTTTTTGGATTATTTTGGCAATCATGTAGAAATACAAATGGTTTTTATAACTATCTTACAGCCCTGCTGAATGTATTATGCACACACACACACACACACACACACACACACACACACACACATACATATACGTGTATGTAAGTATATACTATTCCCTTGGAGTTCCTTTTTCTAAAGATTTGAGTTTTTTAATTTTGTGTGTATATGCATGTAAGTGTATGTGTATTTGGGCTTCATTTGAAAGTGTGTTGGCACCACGTTTGTGTGTTGTTGTGTGGAGGCTGGAAGATGGCACTGACTGCTATTTTCTTCATCACTGTTGACTTTATACACTGAAATAGGCTCTCCCTTGAACTCAGAGCTCAATGATATGGCTGGTCTAGCTATCTAGCTTGTTCTAAGGGTCCCATGCCTCCACTTATCAAGCTCTGGGATCACAGGCAAGCCTCACATGTAGGTGTTGAGTATATACACTCTAATAGTCTTCACACCTCTGTAAGGAAAGCACTTTACCCACTGAACCTTCTTGCCAGTCCTCCTTTGTCTTTATACACAATCATGACACCTGCCTATAGAGAGAGTTTCAGTTCTTTTCCAGTGTGGATATCTTTTCTTTTTCATAACTAATTGCCTTGGCTTCAATTCCCAGTGTAGTAACAGATATTCTCAACTTGTTGCAATATCAGGGGTAATGTATGCTTTGGGGTTTTGCTTTGGTGGCTGAAAAAGACCCTTTGTATATATGAGAAAATGTCTTTTTATACTTTAGGGTATTCCTTTTGCATCTAGTCTGCCTAAGTCTGAATCCTACTCTGCCATTTAATTAATCTTTTTGAATTTGATCAAGTTATCTCTTTGCATTTTCTTCATATTTAAGTTTGAGTTAATATAGTTAGGAGAGGGGTCTACTAGACTACCATACAGCAGAGAAAATTCTGTCCTCTTGAGAAGGAGAAATGTTGAATCTAAAGTTAAAATTTGAGAAAAAATGAGAAGCAGGTGTGTCTGTGTGCATGAACGTGTGTATGTTGACAAGTACTTTACCTACTGAGTCATCTCACCAGCCAAAACAAGTARTTTTGTTTTTTTTTTTAAAAACTCAATGTGTATGGTTGAATGAGTACAATTATAACAATTTATTTWAAAAATGATTTGATATTGTTATACACTCTGTGTAGGTTGGAAATGGGTGTGTGCACGCAGGTCCCAGGAAGCCAGGAGAGTAAGATCCTCTCTAGCTGGAGTTCGGGTGGTCAGGAGCCTACAACTTAGTGCTGGGAACTGAGCTTGGGTCTTTGTAAGAGCACTGTATGCTGTTAAGTGTTAATCTCTCCAGAACTCCCATCAAACACTAGACTTATACAATAAAGAATAAGATAAATATGTTCAATATGTGTAAAGAAATGAGTATGAATGAATTAATCTTGAGAGGTAGGGGACAGTGAAATCATACTTAATCAAATATACCTTTTGTAACCCTGCAATGCCAGCGTTGGGGCCCTGCAAACATCACAAATCAGATACTCTGTCTCTCTTTGTGCTTTCGGTGGCTGCTGCGACTTCTGCTTCCTGTTCAAACCTTAGGTAGATAAAGCCAAATCTGCTCTTTCTTCTGGAGAAAATTATAAAATGGTAACTATAGATTTTTTTAAAAGCTCACTTTTACTGTTTGTAACTTGTTGGCTTATTAATGTAAATGAAGTAAGTCACATGGGCACTTGCGTCTAGACCTAGTTCTTTGACTCTAGCCAACTTCTGTATATAGAGAACGGTCAGGGCATTTCTTATGGTCCATGACTTTCCAAACTGTTTCTTTACAGTCCATCCTCAACACAGGGAGGCTGTTTGCTTGTTTGATTCCGAAGAAAGCCTGGGCACGTTGGGCATGTTGGAGAGGTGTAAAGTGGAAGATTACTACTTTCTGCTTCCCTTTGGTTCTCAGCAAGCTGCTGTGGATTACGGAAATGAAAGGCGTGGCCCGAGGCCCTGAACCTCTGCCAACCTCTCTATTCTCTTTCCCGAAGGGAGCCAYGGACTGCAGCAGCTACCTTTCTAGCTCTACATTACTGCAGAACATGGCTCTGCCTGTTGGTTTTTTGAGGTAGGGTCTCGTGCTGGCCTCTCGTTTGCTATGTAGCTGAGGCTATGCTTGAATTCCTGGTCCTTTCCTGCCCCCTCCCCTCCCAACCAGTGTTGCTATAACAGGGCACATGTGGCTCCGTCATGTTCGCTGAATCGTTTTTCTTAAGATTATCTCAAACAGCAATGTTCAAGTAAATTGAGGGGTGATGATGGTGATAATTGCTTAGATATTCAGGAAACTCTTTGAAGAGTCAGTGTGGACTGAGCTAATTAGCAAAGAGGTACAATAGAGACAAGTGAGAGTTTGTATTCCAAGCCAGCTTTGATAGTTTGCTAGTTTTGTATCCCTGGGTAAATGATCTAACCGTCAGTTTTCTGAATTGTAAAAATAGGGATGATAACAATACTAATAGGATTATTCTGGAGGCTAAATAAATTAATCCATTTCAGTAAGTCTGAGACACTATTAGTTTAAGACACACCATATTTATACAACTGTTAAAACCCTGCCTATTAAAGTGTCATTGTACTTTCTTATCACCAAGAGCTTTTAGAATCGTCTAGACACAAATTTTTATCATAGAGTACTCTTATAATAAAAATGTTAAAATAAGATCAGCTAAATCATTTCTGAAATTCTATATGTATTCAAAGACTCAGTTGAGAGTGAAGTTTGCTTTTGAGTCAGCAGGCGATTTCTGACAAATTAATGCAGGGAGGCTGGGCTGTAGACTTGCTCAAAGCCTGTCGCAGCAGCCCCTCTTTGCTCTGGAGTAGCTTTCATCTCTTCTGAGGGATTGAGCAACTTTTCTTGCTCTGAGTTACCCTGCTGTAACCTACTTGTTATTTAGACTGGCCACTCACCACAGCTTTTCTCCGTGAAAATTCTCATTAAAGAGAAAGTTGAATCTTAGAAAAATTGAAATTAAGCAAGCATATCACAAAGCAATGTAATCACTCACAGAAATAGTAGCAGTTAGTAAATAAAATTGATGTCAAAACAGAGCTAACTATTGAAAAGTTAAGAGTTATCATGGCAAATCAATGGGGAAATATGGCTTAATGATGTCTGAATGGATTTAATAAAATATTTAAATACTGTTCACTACTACTGAGTGTTGGTGGGCTAGAGACACTCGGAGAGCTCACTGTCTGTGAGCTTGAGCTTCACCGTGGCTGCAGTGCACGTTACTAGCTTTAACTGTTGGTGTTTGTACTTTAAACTTAAGGACTTCTAAATACTCACTATTTCACAATGCAGTTCCACTGGTGAAAGGGGCATTAGACCATATGTTCACTGGTGTGTCTCCAGGAGTAGGGCAATGGTTAGCACATGCTAACACACTTAGTATTTAGTAACTAAATATATTCTACATAGCCAGGGCTTGTGGGTACTAGGGTATTTTGTTTTGCATTTATATTTGCAAAATGGCCTTTTCTTCAGAGCCACTTTGTAATTTCTGTCAGGGTGTGTGTGTGTGTGTGTGTGTGTGTGTGTGTGTGTGTGTGTGTGTGATATTTATCATTTTAAAAACAATGCTTGTTTTGGTGAAATTAGAATGTCATGCCTATGAACTTTATATACTAAGAAAATAAGGATATTATTGTTGCTTTGGAGGAAATATGGGCCCCTGCAGGTAGTTTGAAAAATAGATAGTAATCCAGCAAGCACTACAGAAATTTAACATGTATCCCAACATTCACAAGTAATAATCGTTCTTATATTGGTGGACAGGATCCTGGATTTGCCTCTGTTCTGCAGGTGTGTTTGTCATATAACTTAATATTATCAGTTTCCATCTTTTTCTTCACCATTGTGTTATATATAACATTTTAAGGATCCGTGAGCAACATTTACTTATGTTTATTTTATGGCTAATTTTCCTAATATGGACTCTTTGGCAGAGAGTTAAACACATGATTTTGCCAATCAGAATAAAACCAGTTGCTTGTTAACCTCAATATTTTTTTGAACAATAATAGTATACTATTTTGTATCCTTATTTTTATATCTGGAATCTTCATTTTGTCCCCTTTTATAGAATGAATGATTCTCTATTTACTTGTTCATCCAATTTGTATATTCAATAATTTATCTTCAAATCCTGTTTTTGAAGTGAACCTGATAGGCTTCCAGTACTTTGAAGTGAGCTCACTGGAGATGTTTTCACTGGGTTCAAAGTCAAGACTGAATGCTTGGCTAGGTAGGAGTCTTGTACGAGGGATAGAAAAGATGGCTGACTTCAAGGGCAGGTCCAGGGTTGCTGGAGAAGATCACTGGTATTCCACCCCAAGGGTCACAGGTCTTCTACCCCAAGGGCTCCCTCTAGAACTTGTCTCTGGGAATGGCCATGCCTCAGCCAGGCAGCAGTGGTGACTGAGCGAAGATCAGTTTATGACTGGCCTCTCYGTGGTGGTGGGTGGGGTGGGGGTGGAGGTGGAGTGGTGGAGGTGGAGTAGTGGAGGTGGTGGTGGATGGGGTGGAGGTGGTGGTAGAGGTGGTGTTTCTTCTTCATCGTCAACAGTGACTTTTCTGTGTAGAGATAACTTAGAAACATCACAATATTTACATGAGCTTTTGTATCTTTCTTGATTGTTTTCAGCTTTCATATCTTTCTTATTTTCTTCATAGAGTTTACTTTGGTCCCACACTTACCTGTCATGTCAATGGTGAGATACAGGAGGAAAAGTCCTGTCTGTTGGTGAGAGGCTATTGTGGTACAGAGTCACTGACTTCTTAGGAGATGGCATCATCTTTAGTCTAAGCACAGACCTGTCAACGATACAGCCCTGAGCTTGGACCTCTCCTCTGTGCCTTGCTAGCTGGCTGACAGACCCCTTAGTCTTCCCAGGCTTCATTTATCTAGTTAGAATAATGGAAATAATAATTCCTGTTTCTCAAGTGTGTGTGCATCATGTCAGATCTTTATGTTGGGTGATATAATAAATAGCTCATAGTAGTGGCCAGGAGCACAGGATCCTGACTCATATTGATACTTGCAGATCCTACATCTGTCAGTAACTGTGTCTATCCCTCAGAACTCCCTGACCTCTAAACAGCTGCACTTTCTTCAATACATAGGCTAATAGTAGGCTTATTGTGAAAAATTTAAAAATTAACACACATGTATTCTTATTAGCCAGTGCATCATTTAGTTGTATAGTTAGAGCTGAGTCAAGAAACTCTAAGCACTTTGCAGTAAGTAGGAAATGTAATTGTGCAAGGCTCAACATTTTACATCTATGTAGGATGGGGGTCCACATGCTGTCACACCTACTCTAGCGCGAATCCGTTGTCATTGAAGTATCATTAATATCACAGCTCTTGGTCATATTGCTTAGAGATATGTTTTCTTATGAGGAAAACAATTCCCTTTGAAGTTTTGAATATGGATGTGTGGTGGAGAATTAGTCTGTCTCAGCTGTTCATCTAAGACTTGGAGTGTATAGTTGAAAATGCTTTGGAAATTGCCAGTGCTATAAAATTTGTAAGGTGTAAGGAAGTTGTTAGTAACTTTTTAAAAGTGGTTTAAATAAAATGTGGGACATTTTGGGAAGTATTTCAGAGACACTGAGATGAAAACATATTTCCTTTGGAAATCTGACTTGGACATGTCGTTCACTGGTTTCCATAATGATGGAGCCAGCAGGAGAGACAGTGCCAGCTTCTCCCAAGTCATTTGCTTTTCTCCAACTACAGTCTAGAAGAGTGACGTATTTGTTTTCTTCTTAGCCATGGGTTATTGTAGGAATGGAAGAAAAAGATTTTCCTGCTTTATTTTACCCAGAAAGTCAGCTAAAGTATCTGTGTTGACATGGCTTGGTGTTTGTTTTTTGTTGTTCACTTATGTGATAAGTGTACTGCCAAACTAATCTTTCCCCTTTCTTACAGATGAACACAGAATTCTTTCCTCACAGTCGTTTCTTGTTGCTATCATCCCATTTGTTTGTGAGATTTTGTCTGAAGTGACTTGCTGTTATGTTGGCCCTGCTTTCTACACAGT
>BDUI01000800.1:164218-186113 GCA_002335545.1 Apodemus speciosus
GTGTCTAGTTCCAGGTCCCCTGGAACCATTGAGTGCTGGGGACTGAACTCCATTCTCTGCATGAGCAGCAGGTGCTTCTACCTGCTGCACCCTGTCTCCAGGCCTTTAAAGACAGACTCTCATGTGGCTTAGACATGGCTCCGTCTACAATACTGACAAGGCTAGCATTGAGCGCCTGTGTCTCTGCCCCCTCTGCCCGTGTGTCGGGGTGACGGGCAGGAGCAGAGTGCCCATTTGCTTGCTTTGTTTTTTGTTCTTACTGTATTTTGTTTGTGAATAGCTTGAGAAAATTTGTTGCTAGTGCTATTAGGAACCTCAGACTCCAAGTTCAGGTTCTGCTTGATAGTTGTTAATTTGGATCTGCCCCTTAAAGGCTTCTTTTGTACCTATAAAGTGTTCTTTTCATCCATAGTACTGTGAGACTGCAGGAAAGTTAGCCAGGGAACTTGGTCCTGTTGAAATTACTCTGTAGGCAACTGGTAGAATATCCACCCGGGAGGTCTCACTCRTGTAGACTCTAAACCTACCAGGCTTGTGGTGGATCCTCTGCATGATACGGCACCATTGCTGATGTTGTTCTCAGGAAAATAAATGGTCATTATTTGGAATAGCGTTAGAACTTTTCCCAATTTGTAATTTGAGGAGTTGTTCCCAGCTTGCCTGCCACCAGATGGTGCTAGAGCTACACACCTGAAGGCAAGTGCACTGTAATGCAGAGGTAGTGTGCTTGCTTTTTCTTTCCTTGCTGACCTTCCTGGCATGCTTTGGAATGGGTTCATAGTTAACTTTGTGAGCAGTAGCGAGCCACTTGAGCCAGTTGATCAYGGAGGATTTGTTAGCGACGGAAACTTAGGGCCATGCAACTCGTCCTTCCTGTAAAAGTTGTCTTGATGCATTTGCTTCTCATCTGGCCTGTGTGTAAAACTGACAGCGTGAGGTTTCTGCTTCCTTTTAAGTAACCACGAAAACACCAAGTTTATACTAATCAAAAGGTGATGTTCAGAGGTCATTACCAACAAAATATGTCTATCCAGATTGAAGTCAAAATAGAATAATTTAAAACTGGGTACATTTCAAAATATTAACTATTGCTTACTAGCAGATTTCCTTATCAGTTAGCAATTATACTTAAATTTGAAGTTTTTTTTTAAACTTTACAAATAAATATGACTTGGGTATTGTGGAAAATAAAAGGAATAATTTTTGCTTAGGTATTGCATATTACATGAAACAATTTCTTTGTTTATACATATTTTGAAGCTAAACTTGTTATGGTCATACAATTGTATGGTTAGTTTTTTCACTTAATTTATCATGAATATTTACATGAAATCAAAGTCTCTTAGGATGATAATTTTGATTGACAAGCTGGTTTTCCAGTCATTGAATCTTTAATGATAGGCATTTGGATTTTCATTTATTTTTGGTCCCTTCTGAACCAAAATTTATTTCTCTGTGTTGTTTTACATTTATTTCATATTAACTCTAAAAAATATATTTCTGGATCAGGAAGAAAGGATAGTTGTTGTAACTTTTGATCGAATTTTTATTTTACCACCAAGCTTTATAATCAAATATCCTTACCAGTATTTGATTTTTTTCCCCATCATCTTCCTGATCATCAACAGATTCCCTCTGTTTTCGTTGTTGATTGATTGATTGTTTGGTTCTTGAGATCTTGCTACCTCAGCTCCCCCTCGCCATGCTGGAGGTGTAGGTATATACTACCTAGCCCAGCTTGTTTACCTTCAGATGACTGAGAACGCTCTGAAATGGTAAGCTCTACTAAATAAAGATTTTTAGAGAGCTTGGTTGTATTCCTTAACATTCAATCCTAGAGCCCCTTCTGTTTGTGGAGTTTGAGTTTTAGGTTTTACCTGTTCTTGAGATATAAGCCAATATCCATTCATACTTCATAACAGACTAACTCATGGGCAGAGCAGGGAGTCTCTGTATGTGTTGTTAGTTTGTTTTAAGGGCTAATAATACAGTAAGCAGAATAGAATAAGATGAAATAAAAACTGACACACTGGAGTTAGAACAGACAAACAGCAGGAAAAGAGTCCAAGAGAAGGCACAAGAATCAAAGACTTGGTGCTTCCTAGTACTGAGATTAGAGGACACAGTCAGTTTCTCTATGAATTTTTAGCCTGAAAAGTTGCAAGAACTGTGTTTAAAGAAGTTGTTTTGAAGACTGGAGTGGAATGTCTTTTCCATGCAGCAGAGGTGTGGTACATGTATTTTAGGAAGGCAAAAAAAAAAAAGAAATGCATTCTTAGGAAGAATTAGAAGCACACCAGTCTACATTAATGGAAGAATTCTGCCCTTGCAGGTTTTTTTTTTTTTTGTTTTTGTTTGTTTCTTTTTTTTCTTTTAAATCTCAGTCACTACATTTTTATTTAAGCAAATTACTTCTTAATTAAATTCTCCCATTAACATAAGGAAGGGAAGTACTTTATTTTAAAATCAAAGGAGACAGCAAAGCCATTTTCGTATTTGGAGACTGGGGAGAGCAGAGGCTGTTCATGCAGAAGCTTTCCGGCCTTCGGAGTGGATGTGCGAGAGAACTGTTCGCGCTTTCCAGAATCACGCCAAGATTCTCACGCTTTCTTCTTCCCTTTATAAAGAAGGAAGCAGAAGGCTGCTCTGTTCTCCTGGGATTTCAGTCACTAAGAGAAGTACTCACAGGCCAGGCCAGAAAGGCTTGATCAACATACAGTCATCCTGTGAGAGATGAGAGATTTCAATTCTTTAATTGAAGTATCTCTTAAAAAAAAAAAAATCAATTATTGATTTATGGTGTATTTTAAGCAACATTGGGTTTTATTTGGGGATTAAAAATATAGTATTTTTATTTAGAGAGTTGTAGGGAAAATTTTTGTTTAGAGAGTTTTAGTGAATTGAAAAGAATTGTTTCTATATTGTAGATATTTGACTTTTTAGGTTATGAGGTTGTACCTTGGATTTTTTTTTAACATAAAGAGACACGGATAACCCCCAAAATAGTGTTTAGGTAAAATGTTTCTAAAATTACCTATTTACTTCTTGAGACTCAGTATACTGGATAGCATGTGGATCCAAGGAAATGGAACTCCATGTCAGCTTCTGAAATATGCCTTTCTATAACACAAGTGCAAGATGTCAGTTGTCGCCATTTAGGTGTTTGTCTTAGCTGTATAATTTAGAAGGAGGTCATTATACCCTGAGAATCTTAAAACATTAGTTCATTTACAACTTTCTCACTTAAAATTGCCCCAAAGACTAAGTTCTGATTACTCCCGTTGGCTTTATGTTCAAATAAATACAATAATCAGATTGCTATGATATTAAGTTTAGAATACTGGAGAGAAACTTTTTGAAATATTTTTGCTTTTTAAATATAATGCTCCGCACATTTTTGCAGAAGACGCTTTCACAAAGCTTGAAGTTGTTTTCTTCATATCCCTGAGTTTTACAGGCCGTCAGCATAGTTCCCTGCAGTTGGCTGGGAGACTTCCACTAAACAGAAAGTGCCTGATTCATCTGACATGGGTTCTGCTGAGTGCCTGCTTTGAACTTGGAACAGGAGTTGGAAGCTGCAGAGGACATGGTAGCTTTTGTCCTCAGTAAGTTCTCTGGGTAAACATTGTCGCCCTCTGATTTATTTTGATTTTTATATACTTATATATCTTAGGCTATATATATATATATATATATATGTATATATATATATATATATATTATATCTGATTAATTTTCCTTTAGGTCACTTAGCTTTCTGACCCATGATTAGTACTTGACCGTTTATTGGGTCCACACTGTTAAGTAAATATGGCATATGAAATTTACTACATTTTGTATTGATTTAGTATTATTGTTAATCTAAAATCTTTGGGTGCAATGTGTCACATCTTTTTTATATTCCTATGTTGAAAAGAAGTGGCAGTATGGAATTTGGAGGAATATTTATTATCTAAGTATTTTTCTTTACAAAAGTTTCCCCTCAGTTTGTTGAGAATTATAACCTCCAAAAGAAAGTGAATCACTTGGCAAATTCTCAGGTACCCAACTACTAATGGCTAGTTAATTAAAATTTTAGCTTACCATTTAAATTCACTTTACTTAAATAGTTGTAACTTTGGAAATTTCTGGGAATAATATAAAGTACGTTTGTGGAAAGTTTTTTTTTTTTTTTCAAAATATCCTTTTCTTTTAATAATGGATCTGGGCTACATTCCGTTGATAGTTAAAATTTTTTTAGAAAGGACTTTATTAGCCTGAGTGTTGGTTTGTGTTGAAATAGTTCTTTCCATATCTGGTTACTAAATAGTCTTCTCCTGTGGTAGTTTCATAACCCCTTTGGAGATTTTGAATTTTCTCAACTAGCCAGTTAACCCATTTTCCTAGGGATAAGTAGACATGAACATGGCATTTCACATGTAATCTCAAATAAACCTGAGTCTTGCTGTCCAGTCATTTAGAAGCCAGTTAGAAAACTGCTGTATGGAAACTGATATCTGTCCTAGTCTGTGACATCAGCTTCATCTTGCTGTGCCGATGCATGTGTTTTGCATTTTTTATTTTATTTTATTTTATTTTATTTTATTTTATTTTATTTTATATTTTATTTATTATTTATTATTGTGAGACCATATAGGCACGTGTGTCAGAGGACAGTTTTCAGAAGCCAGTTCTCTCTTCCGCTGTCCTCTGTGAGCTCTGGGGATTAAACTCAGGTTGGTTGTCAAGCTTGGTGGCAAATGCTTTAATCTGTTGACCCATTTCATCAGCCTGTGTTTTCTACACCTTGTTTTATTTAATGTTACATTTTATCTTTGATCATTATGTAGTAGAAGATAAGGATAATCTGGATCTTATGTTGGAAGGAAAAGCACAGTTCCTTCTAGTTTAAACTTGGTCTCAAATTAAGGAGTTTCATTTGATCTTGAATTTGCTTTAGGTTCTAAAGAAAACAAACTCACTTTCTCTTTGGGTCCTAGGTGAAGACACAAGGAGAGAGTTATGAGTTATTAGGGAGCTGTTGTTAGGAAAGTGGATCTTAGGAGAGGTGCTACACAAAACTGAGTTTTCATGTTAACAAAAGCCATGCAGTTCATTAACTGGGTTCAGCCATGCTTTTCAGCAGCAGTGCTCCTACTTCATGTCTTCAGACCCTAGAGCAATGGTCTCAACCTTCCTAGAGCTGGGACCCTTTAATACAGTTGTGCTGATCCCAAGCATAAAATTAGTTTCATTGCTACGCCATCACTGCTGTTTTGCTACTGTTATGAATTGTAGTATAAATGTCTGATATATAGGATATCTGATACATAGTCCCTGTGAAAGGATCATTTGGCCCCCAAAGGGATTGTGAACTGGTTGAGAACCGTTTCTCTGGAGTAATTTCAAGCATTAGTGACTTGCAGTTGTCACATTTCAGTAAAGAGTTTTCCATTTGATTACTTAGTGTTTGATTATTAGCAAAGGGCAGTATGTTAAGGGTTGTCTAAGTGTCTCTTAGATGATTGAAGAGTTTGAGAAGCCCAGAATGAGAGAGGTTGCTAAAAGAGGAATAAAGCTTAATCACTGACAGAATTCTCTTTGACTCTTCACACCGGGATAGCCATGTGGCAGAGCTGAAGGTCTTGCAGTTGCATAAAAATATATAATGTGCCTTTGCTTTTATGTCATAATTTCAAATGTTTGATTAGGCACATGCTTGTCAATCAGTGTACAAATGGTATCTGCAAGAATGTTTTCACTGTGGTTTGTAAAGCACTGGGAGTCACAGAGGAAAGGAAGAGGGTGATTTATGTAGATTAAGTAAATGATGAGCAACATCTTTAGTACCTGCCTGAAGGGAGAGCTTCCAGTACTGACCTCCCAACAAGAGATTGGTGGGCAGGTGGTCTATCTGACCTTTCCTTTCCATGTATGTTGTTATGTACATGACATACATATAACCTGGTAATAGTAGAGTAGTGTTTATGGTAATGATTCTTGCTACATTTCCACCCATACATTAACTACCACACCAAGGACTGTTGATTCAGATGGAAATCATAATTGTCAGTCAGGAATGCCCTCTAAGCACAAGAGAAGCTGAAAATATTCTGGCAACTCTGAAGTTGGCGTTAGGGGAAGGTGTTCATTGTGTTCATTTAGAAATGCTCTTGTTGCCGGGCGTGGTGGCGCACGCCTGTAATCCCAGCACTTGGGAGGCAGAGGCAGGCGGATTTCTGAGTTCGAGGCCAGCCTGGTCTACAGANAGGCAGAGGCAGGCGGATTTCTGAGTTCGAGGCCAGCCTGGTCTACAGAGTGAGTTCCAGGACAGCCAGGACTACACAGAGAAACCCTGTCTCGAGAAACCAAAAAAAAAAAAAAAAAAAAAGAAATGCTCTTGTTGCTGAGAGAATGAGTCCTGGATGTGAGCCTTGGTGTTTCCTATCCAGAAAAGCACAACTTATCCAGGTAAGCACAGCTCAGTGCTGCTCTCTGTGGCGGGCAGTCTGTGCTGTGGCTATTGTCCAGCTCTTCTTGCACTGCCTAGTTTATCATGTATTCTCTTTGACCAGGTGGATGGTTTAGAAAATAATGCTTCTACTTTCTATCTTTTCAGCATCGTCAGTGAAGCAGGGGCCTCTATCTACAGTGTCAGCCCCGAAGCTAACAAGGAGATGCCTGGGCTAGACCCTAACTTGAGAAGTGCAGGTGAGAAGCCATGACCGTCACACAGCATGGGATTGAAATATTTTAGATCTGTAAATGTGACAAACTAAATATCTTACTTGTCCAAGAAAATGTAGAAGCTTTGCCACATGTATAAGACTTGGTGCATTTGTAAGTTATAGACTAAACTAATACTGGGAATTATGAAAAGTGCGAGCAACAGTACTCTTCTCTGTAAATGCCTTGAAGTACTCTAGAAATAGTGAAAGTTCAACACAAAGTCTTATTAAATACCAGAGTTCAATACTAAGGAGAGTCAAATAATTATAAAATGATTATCATAGTCTCTCCTTGGCAGTGAGTAGCACAAAAGTGAATGCAGTGCCAGTGTGTCAATGCACAGACTTTTGGCTTGTGGCTCAGGGTCTGGCCACTGAGCACTCTCTCTGGCCTCTGCCTGGGGCTTCATGGCAAGGTTCACTTTATTTGTACTTAGTTGCTTTGATGTCTACGGTGTGGAATAGCTAAAATTTTGTAATAGAAAATTAAAACACTTTGAGAAATCCAGGAAAAGTAGTTGGAATAAATAAAATTTTACATCTGATATATAAGTTTTCTATGCAATGGGGAATATTTATGCCACTTTCTTAGAAATTAAAGTTTCATCATTTGTGCTTGTTTCAATATTTGTGCTTAAATATTTTCACTGRCTTTTAGAATTTTAGCTCTATAATTTTTGAAAGTTTTTGCATTGATCTACAGCATAAAAAAGTTTAATACAAAAGACCCTGTTGCATCTTTTCAGTTGATTGTTGAAATAAGACAAATTCCTTGGCTAAATTATCTTCTAAAACTGAAACAGTGCTTCTCCCCCACCACACCAGCTCAGCCTCCTTCCCCTGCTCCTCGTGCTTGCCTTGAAACAGTGTGAGTGTTGACCATGGTGGGCGTGAGAAGGCATCAGGGGGACTGTGAACTAGTCTCTCCTATCCAGGGTGCAGGAGGCATTGCACACCGTCATCACAGTTGCCCTGGGGACATAATCATTCTTATCACATTACAGATGAAGAAACTAAGGCTTAAAGAGGCCATACATAGTATACTTGTAATATTTGTGTCTAGACTATCTGAATAAATGATAAGTTTTATTTTATTTTTTTTAAAGTAAAAGAATTGCCAAATTTGGCTTTCTCTTATAACAGAGTGTTGGGAGGAATACTTTTGCCATAATTTTTGGGAGGCAACAGTTTTCCCCGACTACTAACCTCTGTTTCTTCCTAACTACTGGCCTTTGAAGAGGAACAGTGTCATAGAGTCCTAGGTGGAGACAGATCGCAGTGTCCAGCACTGCCCTGTGAGGGTAGAGTGTAAGAAAGAAGACAAGCTACTGCCCAGGTCCCTTGCTTTGATTTCACAATGTTAACTGGCAGTGTCTTCAGTCTGTGATTCACTACAAGTACATCTTCCTTCATCTTGCGCCTATACAGAAGTGTTGGTGTTTAATTTATTCTGAGTCAAAGCATTTTACAAGCCACTCAAGTCTTCAAAGTCTGTCCTTAAAGAAAGTAGTCAAAGAAACTTGGTCTCCATTGCGGTTCCTCGGCCCCACTTCCCTTTTCAAGCCTTATTTATGTCTAACATTTTGCAGTTTCCTAGTAATTGATGTTGAGGATGATTTCATACTTTATTTCAAACCTCAGCACCTAGGTATGGATTTTATCTTTAAACCCTTTTATACTTTAGATGTGGTTTCTCCCTGGATTAAAGTATTAGAAGTTTGGCAAGGTAAGGCAATGTTGATAGATGATTGAACCTTGTAGAACTGAGGCCTCGTCCTGGGTGTTTGAACCCATAAAGCCATCACCTTCAGTAAACACTAGTCTTCTGAAGTGAGGTGCTTTCCATAAGAGTTCATTGTTCTAGGAGGCCACACATGTGCTTTGCCCCTTCTGCATGTCATRGTTGGGTTTTTGTTTTGTTTTGTGTTTTTCTTTCCTCCATATTGTAATCCATTCCATCCTCATCAGAAGCCAGATAGATGAAGCCGATCAGTCTCAGACTGTCTAACTCTACAGCTGAGAACTGAATTTAAATGAGCCTTTTTTTAAAAATTAATGACCCACTGTCAGGTATTTTGCTATAGCAACTGAAAACAGACTGATATAAATTCTGTAATGTTTGACTGTGTTGTATTTAACAGAATCATAACATTCTAGAAGCATTAAAGCATCTCTAAAATGACCTTCATAAGGACATTCTCATCAGCTTATTGAAGACAGTTGTTTTTCCACCCTATGCTTGTGTCCTACAGTAAAGACATCACATATAAGAAGCATTAACAGTGAACTGATAGAACTTGTAGATTTCTGAGTTAACAAAGTAGAGTGAATATTGCCTTCATTCTTTCCCTTATTTCTGAAATTCTTTTAAAAAAATGGTAGAAACACGAGGGAATAGAAACAAGGACAAAAAGAAAAATGAGAAGAGAATATAGCAGCAAGTTTTGAAACCTGAAGCTAGACAGATGAGTAGTAAGTGAACCAGCTATCCCAGACCAGGTTGAATCTTAAGAAAGCACAAGTGTGGCCAGCAGCACTTGTCATAGTAGGTAGCCAAGAGCTGGAAACAGTCCAAATGTCCAGCAGCAGATGACGAAAGAAAGAAAATGTGTTTCCATACACTGAGATATTATTTAGCCATAAACAGGCAGAAGTACTAAAACATGTACACTGTGAATGAAACTTGAACACTTAAGTATAAGGAGGCAGTCACAAAAGATGGCGTTCTGTGTAATGGCGTCGGTAGGAAGCCTATAGCTTATAGATCTATAGCGAGAAGCAGCTAGGTGTGCTTGTCAGGGACTAGTGAGGAAGTGGCCATAAAGTGACTGATCAATACGTTCAGGATTTTCTCTTGATGTGATGAATTGAACATCTGAGAACTTGCTAAGGTAGCCACACAGCGTGAGTTTACTAAGTTGCACTGAGTTCGTGTTTTATTTAAAATGGCTAGCATAGTAAATTTCAATTCAACCAGATGGCAGCAGCAGACATCTGCTTCCATACAGTGTGACTGCTTGTTTCTATCTCTGTGTGAGATTGGAGGTTTTCTCTGACCGTTTATATGGAAAGCCCCTGCACTAATAGATGGAACCAAATGTTAGAGTCGGTCCCTGATGCTAGAGAGGAGCCTGCACAGGTGTCATTCAGTATGCTGCTAGAACCTTAGAGGGGAGCTGAGCGTTCATGCAGATTCTTGACCTTGACTGACCCCCTCAGGATCAGGCCTGCCCGAACAAGGTCCCAACCCCTCACCTTTGAGTAAATTAGGGGTTCATCATAGGTCCCCTCCTATAAGAAAGCCCAGTATTATTAAAGATCTTGTCAGAAGACAGTGCGAGAAAGAAGTTCCTTGGAGGAAATAGAAATGATACAGATGAGAGAAATGAAAAGTTCAATTTCTCAGAATAGTAAAAACATTTTCATCATTTGAGGGGTGTGCACATGCAACACAGAGATGTTTCCTTTATCTTAGGCAAGGTCTCAGCACCTTGGAACTTATGTCACTTCTGCTGCAGCCTCCCAAGCAGCTCCAGAGCCAGCTTAGAGACAGAAGAAACATCATCTATTAATTTTAACAAACTCGCCTTGGTTGAGTAGCTACCAGCATCATCACAGTGAAGCTGTAGAAACAGTTTATCATGTCTCTGCAATTGTCAGATTCTTGTTCAAAATAGCAGTTATTTATCAGCAGGTCAAGATTGCAGTCTACTTGCTCTGAATATTCACATTATGACATGGAGAAGATTGATTTCCTGTGTTCCCTCTTCCTAGTTAGGTTTCTATTGTTGTGATAAAGCACCGTGGTCCTCCTGGGGAGAGAAAGCTTTATTTGGCTCACAGGTGAAGCCAAGGCAAGAGCCTGCAGGCAGGAGCTGAGCAGAGGCCAAGAAGCCTGCCGTTCAATGGCTTGCTCTCCATGGCTTCCTCAGGCTGCTTTCTTATAGAACCCAGGACCACCTGGCTGGGCACCATTGCCAGTGATCTGGGCTTTCTCACATCCAGAAATGCCTTAAAGATTTGCTTCCAGTCCACTCTGGTGGAGGTGTTGTATTAACAAAAAAAAAAAAACTGGCTAGGACACTTTCTGGTCAGAGGGAAAGTGATAACATGAGATGAGTGTTATATTTAAAAAGAAATACTTGTCTTAGGTATTGGTGTATTGCTGTGAAGAGACATCATGACCACAGCAACTCTTATAAAAGGAATCATTTAACTGGGGCTGGCTTATGGTTCAGAAGTGGTTAGAAGCATGTGTAGGCACAGATGGCGCTGGAGAGCTAGTTGAGAGGTCTACGTCCGGGTCAGCAGGCAGCAGGAAGAGAGGCACTGGGCTTCTGAAACCCCAAAGCTCACCCCTAGTGGCACACTTCCTCCAACAAGGCCAAACCTCCCAATAGTGCCACTCTCTATGAACTTATGGGGACAGTTTCCATTCAAACCATTACAACACTTCTATTTAATATTGTTAAATAGTGAGACAAAGTTTGCAGACTACTGATTACTGGAGTTTGGGGGCAACAATTTGGCTTGCTCTATAAATTTTAGGATTCTGAATATTTCTTAGAAAAGAAAGTTCCAAAGCCTGGAGCCTGTTTTATCCTTAGGACCTAAGACCTATTAGGAAGGGAGAAGTGTTTCTCTCAAGGCTGCTGAGGGTTTTGATGAAGACATCCATTGTCTCTCATTGTCTGCATATTGTCCAGTTGTGGGTCTCTGTGTTAGTGCCCATCTCTGCAAAAAGATGCTTCTCTGATCTGTGGGTGTGGAAGTATGTCATTAGGAGTCGTTTTATTGCTATGTTCTTTTAGCAGAACAACATAGTGGGTTTTCCCACAGGACCCATGGCCTATCTAGTCTCAGATTCTTGACCATTTCAGCAATTTCAAGTATGGGATCGATATCATGGAGTAGGCTTTAAATTCAAAGATAAAGTGGTTGGTTACTCTCATCACATTTATGCCACCATGACACTTATGTTACAATTACACGATGTCACCACCACACTTATGTCACTATGACACAATGTCACTGTGACACTATACCACCAAACTTATGCCACCATCACACTTATGTTACATCACACTGTGTTACCATCACACTTATGCTGCCATGACACTTACGTTACAATTACACAACATCACCACCACACATTTGCCGCCATGACATGATGCCACCATCCTACTTATGCCTCCAGTGCCACCATTACATGATGTCACCACACATATGTTACCATGACACTATGCCACCATCACATTTATGTACCATTACTGGATGCTGCCGTTACACTAGTACATCTTGCAGTCAGGTCACTGTTTGAGGTTGCAGAGTTTGTAGCTGAGAGATATTATTACCTTTCTCCTCTAGTAGCATGCTGGGTGCCTTCCAGTGCCATGAGCAATAGTCAGTAGGGGACAAGCTTCTAGTTAGACATAGATCTAGTTAGACTGTCTCCATATTAGATGACATACATGAGTGTAGTTTTCAACAATAGGACCTTACCATCAAGTTGTGGAGGGTAACACAGTAGCCTGTGGTGTTTGGAGTTTCCATGGGGCCCTTTGGCCAATGATTCAACGAATGTAACCCACACCTGGCACTGGATGTTTGGTGTGGCACTGTCTCCCCTATTACTTGGCTACTCCATTTAGACTCCTTTCTTAATGTTTGCATTTTAGGAAGCTTCTCCAGTAGTAGGTTTCCATACTTCCAGGTTTCTTGATCCCAATTGTGATGGTGAGAAAAGGTTATGATCAGAGCCAGTAGGTAGATTCCAGAGCATACTCTGTTTACAGTCACATTTAAACCTCTCAAGGGTATTTACTTGCCAGCATAACCTGGCTGCCTTTATATACTACTCTAACATCTACTCATGATCACCATGTTCTAGTTTTATTAACAATATTAGCTATATCATGTTGATAACAACACAAGATTATTTAAAACAGATCTCTCAATACTCTTTAAAGCTTGAGGTACTCAACTTATGCCTTATTTAAAGAATGAACAGATAATTGTGTGAGTTTAGGAGCAAGATGCTTTATTTATTTCTCTGAATCTGTAGTCTTTTTCCATGAATGTCTTAGAAATACCCAGGAATCTTAGTCAGGTGTGGTGGTTCATGTCTGTTAACTCAGCATTCAGGAGGCCAAGGCAGGTAAATTATCATGACCTCATAGTAGGTTCCAGGCCCTAGCCGAGGCCACAAAAGGAGACCTTGTCTCAAAAATAATAAATAATGCCTGGTGTATATATGTAATGCCTGGTGTATGTATGTATGTGTGTATGTATATATGTGTGTATATATATGTGTGTATATATATGCACATATATATTTACATATATGCTGACACAATTAAGTCTGAAATCTTGCATTCATTCCTTTTTGCATGGAAAAAAAGAACTTTGAAACTTAAATTACAGTGTCTTTGGAGGTAGGCACTAGAGGGCTAGGATTAAGAGTTTATATCACGAGGAACTAACCTAAGTAATTATCTGAGTACTGCTTTTCACATTAAATCATACTTGTTTTCTGATTCTGTTTTTTCAGTTTCCATAGCAAGGCGTGTTCAAGATCCATTAGCTGAGCTAGTGAAATTTGACCCGAAGCATATTGGAGTTGGAATGTATCAGGTAAAGCAATGTGGATCGTTTAAGTTTGAAGCCCATCAATACTAAGAGTATGCTTAACCCTGACATTGTACTTAGCTATTACTGGAAGTAGATTTCCATTTTCAAAGCCTATACAGTTTCAAGCTGTCAGGGAAAGAGAGATTTCTTCTTGCTTTTTCTTGTCTTAATTATTTTGATTAAGTTTTTAAATTGGCTATAGTCATATTTGAAGACTTTGAAAACATTAGTCCAGGTGTGATGGTGCATAAACATTAGATTCAACTAGGTACTTGATTTGGAGACCTGGTCTTTTCAACTCTATTATAAAAAATGGAAGGAGTGTGGACCATTGGATCATGTGACTCTTTGTTTAAACCAGAATGAACACAATTGTTACTGGTCTTCCAGGAACCTCTGGTATTTACTGTGACCTTTTCTGCATTCATTTCTATTTGGTCATTATTGGTTTTGGATTTTACCCAGAGTAATTTAAAGTCTTGTAGTTGTTGATACATTGCCATCCTCATTATGGTTTTTGTTGGTTCTGTATTTTCAATTCTTGAGCTTATATACATGCACTGAATGATTGAGGATAGCAGTGAACCTTAACGAAGAGAGGTACATAAAGTGTGTGGGCTATGGAGTCCTGAGGGCTCTGTCAAAGAATTCTCCTTTTTGTAGTAATTCTTTGCTAAACTGTGTGTGTGATATTCACTTGAACTCCTAGCTACTCATGAGGCTGAAGCAAGATGATTCCTTGAGTTCATAAGTTTGAACCCAGCCTGGCCAGTGTGTAAGACTTTGTCCCTCCCTACCTCCCAAGTAGTCCTTGTTGTTGCTATTGTTGTTGTTGTATAGTTTGGTTTTTGTTAGAGCGTCTTACTGTAGTCTAGACTCCCTAGAAAGCATTATGTAGCCATGAATGGCCTCAAAATCATAGAAATCCTCCTGTCTCAGTCTCTTAGTGCTGGAAATATAGCCAATCCTGGCAGAAAAGTACTTTTTAGATCTAAAGTACAGTTTCATGGGGTTGAGTGGCGCTGCATTATACTTTTTTTCTAAAGAAGTATTATTAAGTCATGGCTTCTGTGTTACCAGAAATGGGAGAAACTCCAGAAATCATTCCACTCTACCCCATCATTTGACAGTAAAACAAAACCAACATGCTGTGCCCTAGAAGTACACAGTGGCAGAGTTTGGACTGATATGTCACCTACATTGAGACTCAGCTGAAACTATTAGCATTTTATGCTAGCTGGTGGTAGAACTAGCTATAGTCTTGTGATGGTTAGTGTTGGTTGGGTTTAGAGATGTCTTTGAGATTGTTGATATACACTGATGTATGTCTATAGATACATTTCTGGAGAAGGTTAATAAAGAGAAAAAGGTGTGAGTTGTTTTGTTTTGGTTGGCTGGTTGTTTTGTGAGTGACATCACCTAACAGACTAGCATACAGAGGAAGAAAGGAAGAAAGGTGTCCTGTGTCCTGCGTCCTGCGTCCTGCTGCCATGAGATGGACCASGTTGCTCCACCATTCTCTCCCTGTCAAGTAATGAAATTTTTGAAACCTTGGGCCACATGAATCTTTCTTCCCTGAAATAGTTTTGCTCAGGTGTTTTGTCACAGTGATAAAAATCTGACAAAATAAGATGAAAGATACGGAGCAAGAACAGAAGCCTTGTGGGAAAAGACCATGTAGATACAGTTCCACGTACAGGTCATTTGTTAACACAAAAGTGTGACGCCAGGTGATAGGTTAGGGAAACTATTTGCCATAAATTCATATGTATTATATGGCAATTATGTATTTTACTATTAAGAATTTTGATTTATTTTCCTTGTTGGTTTGTATATATTTACATGTTAGTTTATTTGAAACATTTACATAAACTATATAAAGAGCATGTCCGTAGCCTGGCACCATTAAGAACGCAGGGTTTTGAGTCATATACACTTGCAAGTGCCCATTATTCCGGGCACTGGGATGAGTGACTAAGAATTCAGTGCTTCCATGGCACTATAGCAAAACCCTGTCTCAAAAATAAACAAACAAAATCAGATTTTTAAGGACGATCTATTAACTTGAGAAATTATTTTTGAAATGATCTATTTAAATTACACAAGGTTGTTAATATAGAAGTAAAATGAATTTCAAGGTGAAGTTGTGAATTTCTGTTAAAGAAGACAGCATCTGGCAGCCTGAACATGATGAGAAATTTTTATGTTCTTTGATCTTCAATTTTCTATACTGAATATATATTCTGAATTTTTATTATAAATTATTTATTTATTTATATCCCAGCCTATGGACCATTTAATATTAAGTCTTCATACAATACACCATAGTGGGACTGACTTTCTTTTTAGKTGAGTTCCCTTTGATATAAGTTTTATCCTGACTTAAAACACAAGAAAAGCCAGGTAAACGTTGTTGACTGAGAAAATGAATGGTGTTTAGAGTTAATGAAATTGTCGACACTACAGTGTAACTTCAGCGGAAACTCAAGAACTTAAGAGCAGCTAAACTTAAGAGCAGCTAAAATCCTCCGCAGTGTTCCAGCTCTTGTCTGAGAAAATGAGGAGAGCTGATCTTAAAAACACATGCCTGTCATTATTTCTGGAGAGCAAGGCATCCAGTGTGGTCGGTTAACAGCATATCCCTGATCGACCCCTAAAGATGTTGCTGCAAAGTGGCTTGGTGTTGCTCCCAGGAAAACACTCTGGGGTGAAGAAGGCAGGATGCTGATGACGCAGGGCCTGAGCTGGCCGCTGTGGGGTGTGAGGCTGAAGGCTTCACTTGGCCTCGTGGTGCCCTGCGTTTCGGCGATGGGTTACTGGTTCTTATGTCCTCTCGGGACCGTGTTCTTGCACTGTCCTCTCATTAGCACCTGCACATGGTCAAGAGTCTGTTCAGTCATGGAGCAAAGACTCAGACACCCCTTTTCCTCATTTGTGCCTCTGTTAGATCATTTGCTGATGTTACAGACTGAAGTGCTGGAGCCCTTAGTGGACTGTCGCCCAGACCATCCTTCCTCCTCAGTGAGTGCCTGTGATGGCCACTGTAAGGGAAGTCGCCTTGCCAGCACCTGGCAGGTAGCAATTTGCATTTTCTCCTCTCCTGCTCCATGGAATCAATCCTGCATAAAAACAAACAAGTATGTCAGAACCAAACAAAGACAGTTCTTCCTGGTGAAAGTACTGGGTGGGTAGAACCCTTCCACACCTGCAAGGGGTACAGGCGTGGTTAGGTCAGAAAGGCACGGCTGCTTGTCTTTTTGTGTTGCTTGCTTAGATCTTTTAAAACACATTTGAGCTGTGGAGTAATGTGTCACTATAGAGTAAGACTCCCGAGCTGTCCATAGTTATCTGGGTGACTTGCTTATGTTAGTACTGTCATCATTAGTATCTTCACTAAGGCAAAGGTGAGACAGAAAACTTTCCAAATGGGGGCTTAGCCACTGAGCTGACTGGTTTTTGTCTACTTGACACAAATCTAGAGCTATTTCYGAAGAGGAACTTCAACTGAGAAAATGCCTCCGTCGGACTGCACTGTAGACGAGTTGGTGCCAGTTTACTGAGGCAGGGCCGCCACTAGTCCTGGGTTCCGTAAGAAAGCAAACTCAGGAAGCCATGAGGAGAAGCCAGTAAACAGTGTTCCTCCATGGCCTCTGCTGCAGTTCCTGCCTCCAGGAGCCTGCCTTGCTTCCCTAATAATGGACTGTAACTTCTAAGCCAAATAAACACTMCATTTTTTTACTGGGCATTTAAAACTGTACATTTTTGATTTATGATATCTAATACATTGAGAAATACTGATCATAACTTTATTTGTTAATGTGGAGTGCCATTCATTAGTCATGGTCTTTAAAAGAATACTGGTAATTATTATGCTCATGAGATTCCGTTACATTTTGCTTCCACGGATAGGACTCATCAGTTGCACAGTGGCAGCTCATATTAAATCCATGTTCCTGTGGGAAGGGCACAGGTGTCGAGAGACTGGTGAAGCATGACCCAGCCTGTGTCTGCCCAGGGATTCTAAAGGGATGCGGTGCAGGGAGCTGGGCATGCTCAGTTACAGTGTGAGTTCATCTTCACAGGCAGCAGGCCACACTGCCTATCCTCCTTTGCTGGGGACAGGGGCATTGCAGTATCTTTCTGGTAGTCATAGAGAGGAATCCACATGAAAAGAAAAAAGTAAATCAAGAGCAGAAGACTGTCAAGTTTATGAAAGCTTTCTTTCCCTCTCTACTACTCTCTGCATTTAATACCATTACCATGTGCTAGGAGTTGGACAGAATTGTCTCTAAGTCCATAGGAGGAGAAACACCTGTTGYCTGGCATTTTCAACAACTGATTTTAGAAAACATCTTTATTTGGGGGTGAAACTGCTACYTGATTGACATCTTAGAGTACTGTTAATCAGGATGAGATATGTTTTTTTTAATAATTAAGATCAGGAATCTAAGTTGTTTGTTGTACAGTTTTACTTTAAAAAGTGTATGCTTTCAAAGGTGTAATTGAAAGAGAAGTCTCTCCTGATGTGTCCAGGTTTCACCTTTATTTGGGGTAGATGGGCCCAGAAGTATGAGCACAGTCAGATTTTGTGGGGGTTAAAGACTTTCGGAGGCATGATGTCCAAGCGAGTGTTTCTAAATCTCAGAGGCGTGATTATGTCATGGCAGCATAACCTCTGGGCTTGGTTTATTACCTTTATTAAAACAAATCTGTATGGGGGTGCTATGTATATTTTGGTGATGAAGGAAATGAGGTGGCTAATTTATTATGTGAACAGCACTTTCAACTAACCGCAGCATGATTCACTTAGAGTCGGGTAGAAAACCCCAGCTCTGCAGACACGTCTGCTGTTTGATTTGTGGACCTTAACTTTCAACACCAGAGTGTGAAGTTTATCTACAAAACAATTCTCTCCTTTTTTTCTCTAATATTTTTGTCTAAATTTAAACTTGAAATTTTCCTTTATTTTATCGTGGGCACTTACTGAGTCTAAACGAACAGTCCTTGCCAATAGCCTCCAGGGAAAGTTGGGCTTAGACTCTCTGTGTGGGGCCATTAGGAGAGTGGGGAGCATATCTTGACAGTTCCCAGACCCCTGGGTGTACCTCAGAAGGCCTTCATGGAATACACTGGCACCTCCTGGCTTCAGTATGTGAATATAACTGTAGAATCAGACAGCAGTTAGGGGGAAGTTCCACATCCGAGGTCTTCTCCTTCCTGTTCTGTGTCCTCACACAAATGCCACTGTGGAAAAGTCTCCTGCAAGAGGCTCCCTCCCCARCCCTCCCGCCCCCAGGTGTTTATTTGTGGCTGGAGGGTGGTTGTGGGAGGAGCTGTGAGCACCACACCACACAGAGGTATGTGGACAACAGTGAGGGGGAGAGGTCCAACAAGCTTGCAGCGCATATAAAGCTCCTGTTGTATACTCATAAACAGYCATTGAATGGGCGAGAAGGGTTGTTTTCCTTGGAACGGAGCCATGTCCAGCATCATCTGTGATGTGAACCTGCCTAGAAGGTGAGTGAAATAGATCATCTTCCCAGGGTGCTTTTTGAAAGACTCCTTTCATTTTCCAGATTTTCCCAGTACCACTCATTTTCAGACCAAAGGGAGGGGGGAGGCTAGAAATCAGCCAGGCATTATATTGACAAGATAATGAAGGCCTTTAATATCTGGACAGCACCAGTTTCAAGGGTGCCGGCATCTGGATGGGTGCTGCCCGGGCATCACAAGCTGTCCCGTGATGGTGTGCCTAAATGCGTCAGCCTGCTTCRCTACAGCAAYGGTAAAAATTTAATTTAAAAGAAGTTGGGGAGTAGGCAAACTTTTAGCGACAATGATCRGGTCTCTCCAGCTCCCATGTCTTCTCACTAGGAGAAGGAAATCATTTTGGACAAACAGGCTTTGGAAAAGACACTTTTGGACAGTGTGTGGCCTAGTAAAAGTGGGCTTCTCTTGTTAATGGTTTTTGCTACAGTTTAGAAGATTGAGATTTAACATTTATTTTTGGGAGTTATTTTTAAAAGTCTTATAGTTTTATTCCTCTCAATACCACAACTCAGTGTAGACCATCACAGCCACTTCCRAAGCCTGGGTCCTGGAGAAGGGCTGGCCCTGCTGGGCCTTGCAGAGCATTCKGCACTGCTCTCTGATAGGCTCCAAGTAGCTTCTGMGGCRTTTGTTCCCTACTCTCCCATCCCAGGCCTCCTTACCCRTCCTTTATATGGTTTAAAATACAGCCATGCATCTTTAAAAAAGAAAGCCAACCATCATTTGTAACATGAAATTTACAAAGATATGTGTTAACAAATTTAGGCAGCTTTTTTAGATTCTCAATGTATGGATCTGGACAAAGGTTAGCATTACCAGTGATGGGAGCATGGCACAGGGAGTCCCCTGAGTCTGCTATCCGAGCACAGCCTAAAGTAAATGTTACCTTACAGTCAAGAGTGACACAGGAGGAAAAGAACATTTTATGGGAAATGTATTTATCATTAAGCTTGTAAGAGATTCTTGGGTAGTTATTATATCCGGGGCACAAAACCATGTTCGTTGACCTATGTCCAGCTTTGCAGTTGAATAGCTGTACTTCAGGGCATGTTTAATCACAGTTTACTTGAGGGCTAGTAGTCTTTCGTAGCCAGGGCCTCTCTTAAACTTAAATTGCATAAACATTCTCAGCGCACCATCCTTGTTTCAGTGTGGTTCAGTGGAGAGAACATAGCCTGGGGCTCCGTGGCTCTACCTTTACCGTGTCTCCTTGGTGAAATAATTTTACTTGTTCATGCTTTGTTGTAAAATAAGGATACCCACATGCTTTCTAGAAGACTGTTAAAAAGAGAAAGAAAAATAGACATGAACTTGCCTCAAGGTTCAGGTATGAATGTGCTTTTGTTGCTTAGGAGAACATCAAATAAATTCTGTGTACTTTAGAATTCTTTGGCCTTGTTGTTGTTGTTGTTGTTGTTAAAGTCCGTTTTACTCCAAATATTTATTCATATGTTAAGCTTATCGAGTATTCATAGACTCATTCAATGTCAAGCTCGCTCAGGTCATACTGGCACACATAAACATGTTCATTCCTGTCTGCCAAAAGGGAGGACAGAAGAAGCTGTGGGCAAAACTTCAGAACAAAGAATCAGAGTGGCAGCCTTGCTATGGTCATAGTCCAGGAATGAGGAAATGAGGCCTGAGCTGCCTCTCGCTTGCACAGGGAGAGATACGCGTTTGGAGCGGAATCCGAGTATGCACGTGAGACTTCTGTTGGTGATTAACTCCTGACTTATCCGAGTCTACAGTGATTCACTTGTTAGCTGACTCGCATGTGCGTCTGATTCTTGTGTTGTGGCTCCTGTCCAGTGTTGAAGCTGATTCCCGGTCTGGAGGTGGAGGTGGGAGTGGAAGAGGTGGAGTGCTTACGGGCCAGCAGCAGCTCCAGCAGAGACCAGCTCCGCCGTCTGGCCTCACCATCTGACTGTGCCGTGGCAGCACAAAGCAGCGGTTGGTTTGTTGACAGCTGCCTTTCCTCTCTCACAATCAAGCTGTTTCTAATCATGGAATTACCAGCTCTTTTGTGTTTGAGACTTGGAGATTTGTAGTCGGTAAATAATGTATGCAAACATCATCGTTTAGATAAAATTAGTGATTCTCCTGTAGAAATATGAATGTGGATTGTAATAAAAGAAAGATGCCTGAAGAAACTTGTGAGGTACATTTTGAACTGAAGGGCGTGCTAYRGTGGCTTTCCATGCCTGTTTTCTGAGTGCAATGCTTATCTTCTCAAGGACTCGTTACAGCGAGGCATGGTGTTTTCTGCTTGCTTACACAAATGTAGTCTGCACATATGCAGCCGGTGGAAAAGCTTGTTCTGGTCCTTGCTTGCCCACAGTTCTTTTGACATATTCCCCAGAACACTGTTGGTGTTCACTTCACCCATGCTAAAGCCAGGATTGAAAGGAGATGAAGCTAAATTAGAGGTCTGCTTCTGCTAGGACGTCTGCTTCTGCAAGGGTGGGTCAGCCTCCAGGGTAGCTCTGCCAGCCGGAAAAGACCTGAGGAGCCTCCTGCCGTAGATGTCCCCAGGCTTTGTGTGGACACCCTTTGCTCTGCACTGCTGAGAGCCAGTCCCATCTGAAGTGAGGACGCTCCAAGCACTAGGAAGCGGGAGGGAGGGAAAGGTGTGCTTCTGCCGCTCCACTTAAGCCTACCGAAGAAGACAGYACATGTTCTCTAGTCAGTTTCAGTCACTCCTCTAGACAAGGCGTGCTTCTCAGAGGCCGCCTTAGGAAATGCCCGTCACTGCGGCGTGACCAGTCGGCTTTTATTTTCTAAATGTGTCTTTGATTGTTCTGTTGCTTGCTTTGACATTTGAAGTTACAACGGAGTTAAAAATACTTGCCATAGTATTCTMCCTCTGGTCATAAAGGTATATTATATACATTAAAAAGTATTCTCAGTATAAAAATGTATTTTAAAAAGAGATAGTGAATAGCAATTTTTCTTATGAGAGACTGACTAGGAAAAGGAATGTATTAGTTTAAAATGTGTGAAAAATCAAA
>BDUI01000801.1:40216-55539 GCA_002335545.1 Apodemus speciosus
ATGCTGGGGAATCCTCTGGGTATATGCCCAGGAGTGGTATAGCAGGGTCCTCCAGAAGTGTTGTGCCCAGTTTATGACTTGCTGATTCTGTTTATTATTATATATAATAAAACACATATACATCTATAATGTTTTGACTGTAATATGATATAGGTAGGTACTTCTCTGTTCTTTTTGACTGGATGTTTTTCAGCAGCTGGAGCAGCATCCATTTACTTATGTTTGATGAATGTTTGAGGTGGCTTTATTGACAGCGTTTTATAAATCTGTTGCATGTTTTTCTCCCTCTAGGCCCATGATTGATAGATTCCATATTTTCATAATGACTGATAGATGTCAATTGTTCTTACTTCTTTATCAGTCTTTGGATCTTCTAATTCCTCTACCCCCTTAATATTCTTTCTTTTTTTTAAGCCCTTATATATTTTAGGTTTATTTACTATGATAGTTTTATTTTAGTTATTTTTATTTCTAGTATTTCTGATTTTCAGTACATCTATATATTTATTGGAATCAACTTTCATATTAATTAGTGACTTCCTTGTTTCATCCACTCTGTTCTTTTAGAATTTATTCAGGTGTTTGTATCCAGTGTGATTTCTTTGAACATCATCCTTTCAAGTTATCTGGGATTTTATCTAATTCACTATTACTGGAGGTTAGCAGTTTTTTTTTTTTTTTTGAGAAATCCCATTGCCTTTTTTAAAGGAATAATTTTGTGTAAGATGCCATGCATTGGGGATTTGTTTGTTGTTTGGATTAAAAAAATAAAAGCTTTCCTCATTTTTTATTGGAAATGGTTGCAATTCGAGGTGGTTTCTGTAGATTCCATCAAGGTGTGAAACATTTCCATATTTAAGAGTGATTGTGTATTACTGTAGCAATTTAGCTGAAAGCTTTGTAGCACAATGTCAGACAAAACACATGAAAGATCTCAGGTAGCTCCAAACTTTTGACCTTGCAACTTCATGATTTTTTTTTCTGTTAGTATGCATTCATAGATATCCCAGGGCACCATGCAGCCTGTGGGTCATGGGTTGGATGGACATATCTGAATCCAAACCATCTACTATTTTTTATCATATGGAAGTTGCAAGAGATTGTACTAGTATTCTCAGGGTGGCCCAAGGAAATATCTCAAATGATGCCAACAACAGATATTTCATTGTCTTAAGTTGTTGGAAACTAGAGCTCTACATTAAGGACCTGGGAGATTGCCTCAGTTTTGTTTTGTTTTGTTTTTTGTTTTTTAAAGACAGAGTTTCTTGTGTAGCCTTGGCTATCCTGGACCTCTCTCTGTAGATCAGAGATCTGCCCACCTCTGCCTCCCAAGTGCTGGGATTTAAGGCACGGTGCTACCACTTGTTTTCTTAAGGGTTGTGATGGAAGGTTTTATTTTTCAGGCCTCAGTCCTTTTGTATTTTAAATAGCTGTATTTTCCTAGTTTTCTAAGTTTTATTGTATTAAAGACCATGAGAAAAAGCAACTTGGAAATAGAAGGGATTATTTGATCTTAGAACTCTCAGGTCACTGAGGAAAATCAGTGCAGCAATCTAGAGGTAAGAACTGATGCAGAGACCATAGAGACCACTGCTTACTGGCTTGCTCATCATGACTTGCTCATTTTGATTTCTTACACCATCCAGGACCACCTACCTACCAAGTGGATAAAGCCTAAAATTGCTCAACTATGGGATCCTATAATATAAAATATAAGTTACACATTTTCTTACTCTGAGAGAGAAGAACAAGGGCGCAGTAATGATCAGACCAAAACAGAACCAAAATACAACATGGTGGACAGTTTATTGGTTGATGTCTGGGACAGGATCACAATTTTTTGGGCTCCTAAAGGCCTGCCATGTTCCACTCATACAGCTATACCATTTACAGCATAATCAGCTTTCTCATAAATTCAGCCCAGCTCCACTCCACAGTTGCTGCTGTCCTTAGTGGCCATCCCACAGTACCGGTGTCTCCAACATTCTTGGGTCTCCACTGCAACTGAGGATGATGCATTTTCACCAGTGGCCTCTCTTGACTTCTCAGGGACTCTCATCCCTGACAATATTGACAACCCTCAGCTGCTCTCCATTACCCCTTTAGGCCTTCAAAACCAGTACCACCTAACTCATACACATTACCAATTCCATCTGCCAGCATGAATACAGCCGTGGTCACCCTGAATCACATCTTCTGTGTTTTGATCCTGAGAAAGTATTCCCAGAAGATTTCTCCTAAATGATGCTGGTCTCTTCTTAACCACAGCTTATTTCTCAGCTGCAGGGAACCAGCATCAATTGTCTCGGTAAAGCAAATGTTTGACTTCAGTAGTGATATTCTCTTGTTAATCACAGCTGAGTCTTCAGGTCCAGCTGACCAGAATCAAGGATTCTTAATAGAAAATATCCCACAAATAGCCCTGGTAGAATCTTTGCTTCCTTCTGATACTGCACATGCAAGTCTTCCATCATCTGCATCTCTTTCAGCATTTCTATTATTCAAGCTCCCACAAGCCCAATTAAGCTTTGATCACTCAATCATTAGTGTTCCTAGCTCAAAGTTCCAACGTCCACCCACGATCTTCTTCAAAACAGCATAGTCAGGTCTATCACAGCAATATCTCATGAACCTAATACCAATTTCTGTTTTAGGTTTCTATTGCTTTAATAAAGCCCAATGCCAAATCAACTTTCTTTCAGCTTACAGTTTCCTATCACAGTTCATCACCAAAAGAAGTCAGGGCAGGAATTCAAGCAAGTTAAGAACCTGGAGGCAGCAACTAAAGTAGAGGCCATGGAGGAAGGCTGCTTACTAACTTGCTTCTCATGGCTTGTTAAGCCTGCTTTCTTATAGAACCCAGGACCACCTGCCCAGAGGTGGGGCAACTCAGAATGAGCTGGCTATCCCTCACTAATAGTTAAGAAAGCCTATACTAATGGAAGCAGTTTCTTAACTGATATTCCTTTTCACAGATAACTCTAGCTTGTATCAAACTGACAAAAACAAAGGAACAACCAACCAAAGCATTCTACCTTCAGGTCATTTTCTTTTTATGTATGTCTCTGGACTTAAAAGTTCTTCTCATAAGGATCATGGGTAATGGAGACCTGCCCTACTAACCTCATTTAAAACTGATTTCTTTCATTCTAATTTGACCATGTTTCTAAATGAGGTCAGATTCTGAGCTAATAGGGGTGAAGACTTCAATATGTAATATTTTGGAAGGGACACATTTGAACCAATAACAGAGAAAGGATGAGGTAGTGAACAGGAAGTGAGGAAAATAAGAAAGTTAATATTGGCAGAACTATAAGATGCTTGCTTGTTAAGGAAGCTGGATTGGGCTTAGAAAAGCACCACTTTGGAGGAACCACAGAAACAAGGAGAGAATTGAATGTGGTATATACGGGGAGATAGATGAGCAGAGAAATATAGAACCAGATGGGAGGATGAATCTAAACCTGGCAATACACAAGAAGAAATGGTATTAAAAACTCTAAAAGAAGTAATCTTAAGTCATAGAAAGAAAACCTCTCCATCTGAGACTGGAGTGACTCATTGATGTGAATACAAATATGTTACCAGAGTTGGTAATGACAGTATAACAGATATAACAATATAACAGCCTTCAGAGTGGTCATGTGAAAATTAATTTTGGTTCTCACTTTAATTGAACTGAAGAGGTTGTAGGGATTTGTGAAATCCTTCTTTAGGTGTGTCTGTGATAGCATTTCCAGAGAAAATTTAAGGCAGGGAAGATTTGTTCTGTATGTAGACAGCAATGTCTTATGTACATTCTGAATAAAGCACAAAATGTCTAGTTATTACCACTCTACTTCCTGACCGCTATATTGAGAACTGCTTGCTCTATTACTCCTTGCCCATCATGATGTACTGAAACCATGACTCAAGATAAACATCTCTTCCTTTAAGTTGTTTATATGAGATATTTTGTCACAGGGACAAGACCAGTAAGAGCAGAATTCTAGAGTTAGGCTTAATAATTTTAAATTTCAGCCCAGTGTGTGACATTTGGAAAGTTATTTTAACATCTGTCTGTGACCAACCTTCACTTCATATCTACAAAGGTTTCTTTTAGAAGATCCAGTAACTCAGTGTCTATACAAGTATTCAGCAATTCCATTATCTGACTTAAAATGAGACTTTGGAAGTGAGGTACAGAACAGGTCAGACTTGAAGTATGTGGTAAAAGTTTGGAGTTGTTCACCAAGGAGAAGAGGATATGGTGCTACAAAATTAAATAGCACTGGGGACATAACTGAGACTGTGAATACATTTTGAAATACTTGTCACCAATGACCTGCCTTGCCATGAGCACTCCCACTGCTGCTTCACAGAAATGCTTCAACTACCCACAGTCCTTAGCTAGATGAGACCAGTGTTCTAGGCACTGGATCCCCATCTCACTGGGGTCTATGCCAATGATGTAAGATTTTGTGCAGATGATGGTGCTTTAATGCTTCAAGGTGTAGACCTTTTAACAGATCCTATAACTGTTTCAATGCAGCCAAGGGGAAGAAGTATGATCATTGAACAGAGTTGGGGAAGTCCCAAATTAACAAAAGATGGGGATACTGTTGGAAAACTCTTGCAAAATAAATTGATTTAAAGGATAAATACAAAAATATCTTGGCTCAATTAGTTCAGGATTTTATCAATAACTGAAAGAGGCTGGGGGTGGCACTACACTATTACTGTTCTGGCACTGTCTATAGCCCAGGAGGGCTTTTAGAATATCAGTAAAGGGGCTAATCCAGTGGAAATCCAGAGCAGTATGATGTTGGCTGTTGATGCTGTAATTGTTGAACTTAAAATACAATCAAAATCTGTAACAATCTCTGAAAAAATTGCTCATATTGCTATAATTTCTGACATTGGAAACATCATTTCTTATACACTGAAAAAGGTTGGCAGAAAGGGTGTCATCACAGCGAAAGATGGAAAGACCCAGAATGATAAATTAGAAGTTATTGAAAGCATGAAGTTTGGTAGAGGATATATTTCCCCATATTTTATTAACACAGCAAAAGGCCAAAATGTGAATTCCAAGATGCCTATGTTCTGTTGAATGAGAAGAAAGTATCCAATCTGCTTTTGAAATTGCCAATGCTTATCAGAAGTCCTTGATCATAATTGCTGAAGGTGTTGATGCAGAAACTATAAGCACACTTTTTTATTAGATATTTTCTTTATTTACATTTCAAATGTTATACCCTTTCTGGTTTCCCCCTCTGAAAACACCCTATCCCATTCCCCTTTCCCCTGCTCGCCAACCTACCCACTCCTGCTCCCCTGTCCTGGTATTCCCCTGATATCCCCTTGGGGCATCAAGCTTTCTCAGGGCCAAGGGTCTCTCTTCCCTTTGATGTCCAACAAGGCCATCCTCTGCTACATATGTGGCTGGAGCCATGGGTCCCTCCATGTGTACTCTCTGGTTGGTGGTCTAGTCCCTGGGAGCTCTGGGGGTACTGGTTAGTTCATAATGTTGGGGCTGACAGCTCCTTCAGCTCCTTGGGTCCTTTCCCTAGCTCCTCCACTGGGGAACTTGTGCTCAGTCTAATGGTTAGCTGGGAGCACACACCTCTGTATTTGTCTGGTACTGGTAGAGCCTCTCAGGAGACAGCTATATCAGGCTCCTGTCAGCAAGCACTTGTTGGCATCCACATTAGTGTTTGGTGACAGTATATGGGGTGGATCCCCAGGTGGGGCAGTCTCTGAATGGCCTTTCCTTAAGTCTCTGCTCCACACTTTTTCTATGTATCTCCTTCCATGGCTGTTTTGTTCTCCCTTCTAAGAAGGAACACATTGTTTTTGAACAAACTAAAAGTTGGTCTGGTTATTAACAGTCAAAACTAGAGGGTTTAGGGACAATGAGAAGAATAAGCTTACAGATATGGCTATTGCTACCAGAGGTGCAGTGTTTGGAGAAGAGGGGTTGCATCTAAATCTTGAAGATGTTAAAAATCATGACTTAGGAAAAGTTGGAGAGGTCATTGTCACCAAAGATRATGCCATGCTTTTGAAAGGAAAAGGTGACAAAGCTCAAACTGAAAAATAGATGCAAGAAAATACTGGAGAGTTTTACATCACAACTAGTGATTATAAAAAGGAAAAGCTGAGTGAATGACTTGCTAAATTTTGAGATGGAGTAGCTGTATTGAAGGTTGGAGCAACAAATGATGTTGAAGTGAATGAGAAGAAAGACGAGTTACTGATGCTCAAAATGCTTCCAGAGCTGCAGTTAAAGAAGGCATTGTACTAGTAGGGGACTGCGCTCCACTTCAGTGCATGTCAGGCTTTGATTCATTAAAACCAATGAAAATAAGAAAATACATATAGAAATTACTAAAAAGCACTCAAAATTCCTGTAATGATGATTGCTAAGAATGCAGATGTTAAAGGATCTTTGATAGTTGAGAACATTCTGCAGAGTTTCTTGAGCTGTTGGTTATGATGCTTCACTCGGAGATTTTGTCAGCATGTGACAATTATATCCAATTATGTGACAAAATTTTATTTAACATTAAAAAAAGCTGTAATGCACAAGGTACTTCACCAGCAGCTTCCATCAACTCTGCTGAGCATCCACTGCTCAACCATTTCAAGGTACATTTCAAGATGATATATCATTCAGTGGTTTTCAGCTTTGTTGAACATGAGAATTGCTTGAAGTTATTAAATCACATATGATCAGTGATATAAATATTGTGAGTACTTAGTGATGGTGGAGACAACCCCATGGCCTTATGTATGTTAAGGAAAATTGTACCATTAAGCTACAAAAAAGTTATTGTGATTTGTGACTTTGGCTTTCATTTTCCTGATAGCTGATGATGATAACCTTTATTAGGCTCTTATTTAGTGTTGTATCATCTTTCGTGAATCGTTCAAAGTTTTGCTATTTTAATTGGGTAGTTTGTTTTGTTTTGTTGAATTGTGAGAGGTCTTTATTATTATATTAAAGAAAAATAGAATTTAGAAAGAACACATTATTTAAATAAATACTTCTCCCACAAAAATATTTAAGAATACCAGTAAATGCCAGAGAAAATTCTCAACATCATTAGACATCAAAGAACAACAAACCAGAATGTCAATAAAATAACAGCTCTCCCTTACTAAAACAAAATTAAGAAAAAATATAACTACTTTTTATGAGAATATTGAGATGCTGGACTCTACATAATGATGTTTGATGATTCCGCTACTTTGGAAATCAATTTGCCAATTCCTCCAATTGTTAAAAATTGGCATTACTGTATAATTCAATAATTTCATCTTAAGTTGTATACCCAAAGTAAATGAATATGTAACTTCATACAAAAACCTGCATGATAATTAATAGCAGCATTTTTATGATTCTGTGGATTAAACCAGGGGCTTTATACATTGTAGCAAAATGCTTTATCACTGAGCTAAAACTGCAATCCTTAAAGTCAATTTTATTCATATTTCTTTCAAAGTAGAAATGCCCAAGTATCTACCAAATGATGAATTGATGAATAAATTGTAATATATCTATAAAACATCATGTACTTGAGCAATAAAAAGCAACTGAGTATGCAACCGCATGGATGGACCATGAAAATGTCATAAAAATGAAATAATGTAGTAAGAGAAAGACAATAAAGCATATGATTCAACTTGTATGAAATGTTCAGAAGGAGATAGGAAAACAATTGTGTGTTGCATTGGGGTGGTGAATAGATTAACGTGTGACAAGAGTATGGGGAGTTATTGATTGTAATGAGTTGTTCTAAAATAGATCATGGTAGTAGTTACAGAATTATGTGAAAGTATGTTTTTTGGGGTGCAATAATTTATTGTTTTGTCATTTATTTTAATTGAATGTTTATAGGCTATTTTGTAATAATTATATCTATCTATCTATAAATATATAATAATTAAATTGGAGTAGTTGGATATGAGTGAATTGTATGGTTGTAAATCATACCTCAATACAGTTGCTATAGAAGGTCAATATGGGAATAATCGGAAGTTGTTTGGAAAAGGCTAGGTTAGAGGCAGGTCACTTTTCCTGTGGAGATATGAACAGAGGTCCATTCACCACAGAAAAAATAGTTACAAGTCAAACTTGCCACTCCACCCAAATCTGCATTCTCCAAGTAGTGAGTTTATTGGGGTACTTACAGCAGCAGTAATGATTCAGTGATTACGTACTGGAACATGGATAATTCAAACACAGTAAAACCATCAAAAACCTCACCCTAGTGTAGGTGATGATGTCTCATCAATTTTACATCCCTGGAGCTTCCTGCATAGCCCCTTTTTTTTCTTAGCGGTGGTTACTGTTTATATATCCTCCAACAGAAGCTGCCTGTGAATGGTGGAAGTATCTAGTTTACCAAAACTTGTGAACTTTGTTTAGTTTCTGAGTTTTGTTTACTCCCTGAGTTTTAAGAGACCTCTCTCCTTCCTTCAGGAGGGCATGATTCATTTAAGTTCACTACAGAGCAGACCTGTTCATTAACAGCGAGTGGGTAAACAACAGTCTAAACTAGGCTAGAAGTAGTTGAACTGGAATGGACAGAGAGAACTATGAACTCATAATATTTATTGTAGAAGGGTGAGAGATATGAGTCAATGGTTAGGAGCAAATGCTGCTGTTCCCGAGGACATGAGTTCTATTCAGAAAATCCACACCAGGCAGCTTACAACCATCTGTGAGTCCTGCTTTAAGATATATCATGGTGCCTTCTTGTATAAATGGCTACCAGCACTCATGTGGATATGCACATATATTTAAAATGAACTTAAAAATTAAATATAGAGATAGAATCAGTGAGACTTGGTACTTCATTGGGTGTTGACAAATGTTAAAGTGGCAAAGAAAACTAAAGTTTTGAATCTTGACAAGTAGGAGAATGGTTGTGTTTTTTCTAAACAGCAGAGGCACAGATTTTTTAAATGCATTACTTTTTCAAAGAAGAGAATTAAATTTATCACCATTTTAGGTTATGCTTGGTCCTGAGTATTGAAACTAGGTGTTATACACATTATACCACTGAACTATAACTCCAATAAAATGTTTCCATTCTTATCTCCTATTAGGAAAATATTAAAATAATACCTAATGTTTAATTAAAATTTTGAGATGAGAACTTAGTAACAAGGGAGGTCTGGCTTGAAATATTTAAGATTTTTCAAGACATAGATCATAATATGTGACTAAAATATTTCATAGAGTATTGAATGGAAGGGAAGATGAGTACAGAGCTTATGAAAGCAGTTTCATTAGGAGGCAGCAGCAGGAAATCAAGATGAGCACAAAAATGATATAACGTTATAGTTACTAACACCAGCAGCAGGACTATATTACCATGGGATTAGGCCTGAGCTTTGGGGAGAGGAGACTGAGTTTTTTTCCAAGAAGGGAGAAAATCATGTAACACAAATAAAATTGAGTCAGGTGTAAGTAACGTAAAAAGATCTTAAGGGTGCTGAGTTTCACCTACTCTAGCCTTGAAAGGAGATCTAGAAATAGAGAGAAATGACTTACTTGGTCCCACAAAACATTCCTTACTTTCCTTTTTAGGTGAAGTACTTATTTACCAATGGAACATCCCAGAACGATCTGGTCCTGGTCCTAGTGACTCTGCTTGTGTTTCCTGGATTTATTATTCTGCAGTGGATCCCATCAAGGTAAAGAAAAAAATGAATACTGAAAGAAATATCTCAGAATTGGGCAAATGACCTGGCAAAATAACAACTACAAATGATGTGATTAAAAACAGCTCTGTAATGCCTGGAACTTGAGGAAATTTACTCAAATGCTTGCCTCATCTTTCTAGATCTTCTAAAGCAGTATGTATTCATATTTTCAAAATGGATTAGTTGACAGGAAATTAGGGGTCTAGTCATAAATTTGACTCTAGAGTATCTTTGGAGTAGCTGGAATAAAGTCATGCTGCCTCTTAATCTGGAAAAAGAATGTTGTTTACGTAGCTAGGTATCACAAATCATCAGCAGTATATTGTGTCTATTCTATTATGGGTATTTTTCTTGGTGTTAGGGATGATATAAATATAAAATATCTTGCCTGCTTTTAAAGTGAATGGTCTAGTTAAACGAAAGAGAAGAAGAAAGGGTATGAGAATGGGAGCTATCTGTAATCTGGACTTTGAAATCTAAATAAGAGCGTGCTGGAGTATATTGGAAGGAGGGCATTGAAGGCATAGGAAACTATTTTAAAATGTATCAGGTTAGTATATTTAATAATGAATGAATAATTCAATCTAGCAAAAGCATGATACCACCTCTCAAATATACCTTAAATGATTGTCAGAATGAACTCAGATATCAGAATAAGATACTTAGGAGTTAAAGCTTTTATGATGAAGTGCTAAGGGGCTTATAGTCTATTTGTTGCCTAACTCCCTATAGAATATTACCATCCAGGAATAACCTCAAGTCTTTCTCCCTTTTGCCTTTCTTGTTTCCTTAGGATATGTATAGTGGCTTGGTGGGACCCTTAGTCATCTGCCGAAATGGTACCTTGGAACCCAATGGAAGCCGGAATGATATGGACCGGGAATTTGCCTTGTTGTTTTTGATCTTTGATGAGAACCAATCTTGGTATCTGCAGGAGAATATTGCAATATATGGACCTCAAGAAGCAAGTCATGTTAACTTGCAGGATGCAACTTTCTTGGAGAGCAATAAAATGCATGGTCTGTAGAAAAGAAGCTACTCCTATTTCAAAATAGTCCTCACTGGTTTCATGAGATGATCTGCTAGGTTCATCTCTATCTATGGGTGCATAATTCTGGAAAAGATGAGAAAGTTGGACAGTTGAATGGAAATGATTTAGGAAAAAATGTTATTGTTTGACATATGTATACATATATATGTATGTATGTATATATATATATATATGCAAATAGATACATGGTTCAGATAAGATGAGGTACCCAGAAAGAAGGAAGCTAACTAACACTTTAAAGTTATCATACACACACATACACACACACACACACACACATACACAGACACACACACAGACACACACACAGACAAACACACACACACATTTTAACATTACTAGATAAGGGAAGATGAATATTTATAGCCTTCTCTATACATAACTAGCCACTTGGTAAAGGCCCTTCTGTTTCAAAATTCTGGGTTTGTTTTTCTCTCGAAATCATGTTATTTAACCACCAGATTAAATTCTGGATCTGTTTTGCCAATATAGACAAATGAATGACAACTTGTAATTTTTTACTACTTTTAAAGGGAAATTTAAATTTACATGGAGTAGATGGAGAAGACAGCCGCAGAGAATAGCATGCTGAGCTTATATTGCATGCAATAAAGAACTTTGGATTTTTGAATGGTTTGGGGGTGGGAGAATTACATCATCAAAGCCTTCCTTGGCTCTAGACATCTGGTAGCTTTCCACAAAAGAGAGGAAGTCTCAAGTAAGAGGGTAAGCTTAAGTGCAGTGGAATGTAGGAAGTAACCTCTCCTGAGCACTTCTCAGCCAAGACTTTGATCTGAGAGTGAGGTGCAGCTTTGATAATGATGCTAATGGAACTCAAAAGTAGTACCCCATTGTCCTATAGGTTTTATCTATTTCTCCTTGATGGAAAGATGAGTGATTCACACTAGAACAGATGATTCACAACTTTACAAAGTGAACTTTTTTTAGTTTCTGTCAAATCAAGGAAATAAATGGGCTAGAACAAAGGAAATGAGGGCACAGCTAGGTCTTCCCAATTCGGGATCTAGCTAATGCCCGTGTTCATCTACTCAGGTGTCCATTTGTCTAAACTTCAGATATCGCTTTACCTAGGTACTTAGATAGCAGCTATATTTCCACATTTTCTGAGCATTAGTATTATAAAAGTAAAGAAAAATAATGGTGTAGTCCAAGGGGACAAGTAAACAACATTCTACCTCCTCCTCTATATTTCTGAACCAACAGAGATAAATAAATGGTCAAGGTAAAATATGAGCCTTATTACTGGGAATGCTAATTGGAAAACTGAATTTCATTCTGCAACTAAATATGATGGCTGATATTTTCCCTGCAATGGATAAGTTTTTAAAAATTGTCATTGACATCAATGGACAGCAAAATTTCTCCACATTAAGAGAGGCGGAATCTTACCCAGAACCAATTAGTGAACCGGTTTGCACCCTTTGCTATGATCAAAGAGATAAAATATCTAGAAGTGGCTGAGCTGAACAATTTCAGTCATTTTTTAAAAGAAAACCAAATCCACAATTTGATGCTGGTAGACAGAAACACTGTAGCTGCTCCTTCCATTCTTTGCTCCCTTAAAGAGTAGAGTAGAAATCATCTCCTACCTGCAAGAAAATGAGATGTGGGAGGAAATTGTTTGGGGTAGAATCCTACCAATATGAGTTAATGTAACAATGAATAGTTCAGTGTCTTTCAAAGTCAGCATAGGATGTGACTTTGGAAGAGAATGTGTTAATCAAGCAATGTTTTGTAGTCTGAGTTATCTGCTTGTGGTTCTGCAAATGTGCAGGGAAGCTCCGGCATTGTAGTATATAAATTTATTTCCTGCTTATTAGTAACCTAAGACAAGTTGGCAACATAAGCTTTCACACCTTAAAAGATAAATAAACCTGGAAGACAGATTTTGGAGAGTTCTAATGAATCATGCTGAGGAGTATTGGAGGAGTTCAAAGGGGGAAGGTGATATAAGAAATTGAGGTTACATAGAGGAGCTTAGGAAATCAGAAAAGTTTTCATGAGGGAAGTGGAGTTTTAAAGAGAAATAATAATAAGGAAGCAATATTTATGAGAGGGACACTCAGAAGCCTAAAGATACAAATAACATGAACAGATTCAGTGGATGATGGTGAAGAAAATCACACTAACTGGAATCATTGCTGCTGGTAGTAGGAGGTGAATCTGGGAAGGTGATATGAGGGTGTATTTTAAATGAACTTATTGGCTGACCTATACACCCATGGGGCTGTTGTTTGTTGTCATTTTCTTTAGGTGCTTCTCAGCCACTTTTTAGCTTCAGAATAACATGGTCCAAATAATTGGAGAGAGAGAGAGAGAGAGAGAGAGAGAGAGAGAGAGAGAGAGAGAGAGAGAGAGAGAGAAAACTCTGATATCATTACTGTGGAAGATTCATTGAAGAGAGATATGTAGCAAATTAGAAGCCTATTGCTGTCATCAGAAATGATAGTACCTAAGCCAATAGAAAAGTTCAGATAAAAGAAAAGATGTGAGATGTTTTCCTCTTTTACAGCTATTAATGGGAAACTCTATGCAAACCTCAGGGGCCTTACTGTATACCAAGGAGAACGTGTAGCCTGGTACATGCTAGCCATGGGCCAAGATACTGACATTCACACTGTCCACTTTCATGCAGAGAGTTTCCTCTATCAGGTGAGCTGAAAATATGGTTGAACCCCTCTGGGATAATTAAAAGAATTCCTTAAGAGCCATTGCAGAAGGTGATGACAATGAATACGGTAATTGTTAAAGACTATGAAAGCCTATGGAAAAATTCAGAGAAACTAGGTTTGAACCATCCAAAAGAACAGATAACGTCTTTTTTTTTCATGAGGGGAATGTTATGAAAAAGTAGAAGAAAGGTCTGATGTTTTAGATTGCATGACTGGATTCTAGGAGAGATAAATAAAATGGACCCTTGAAGTTTCTCCTAGATATAGACATTTTGTTTTAAGAACCTAAAATGGACATTATAGACTTTTAGTTCCTATAAGCTGGAACTTGCTTCCTATAATTTTCAGTTCTTCTCCACATCCCTATCTTTCTTGCAGAATGGGCACAGTTACAGGGCAGATGTGGTGGATCTCTTCCCAGGAACATTTGAAGTTGTGGAGATGGTAGCCAGCAACCCTGGGACATGGCTGATGCACTGCCACGTGACTGACCATGTTCATGCTGGCATGGAGACCATCTTTACTGTCTTGTCTCACGAAGGTAAGATTCAAATCTGCTAAGTGTATCCTTTTCTATTCTCTTGTGTAACCTGTAGACCCCAAGTGATAGTAAGGAGCCACTTGTACTTCCTTTGCTAGCCTAAAAGAACAAGGTTTATCATAGAGCAGGGCTCCTTAGGCATTTCCAAAGCTGCATTTCTTATCCTCCCTTGCACATGTTATAAGCTCACATTGGGTGGCATAGCCTGAAACCGGGAAGGCCTTTTGCTTGTGTAGGTTTACCATGATTTGACAAAAATATAATTTATTTACAAATTCACCAGTTAAAGTGTAATAGAATTACTATTTCAAGGAAATTGCTAATGACTCTTTCTTCAATGTAGTCATTTTCAAAAGAAAAAAATGTGTGTCTGGAAAAATGGTTGAGTCAGCAACAGTGCTTGCAAGCAAGCATGAGAACCTCAGTTTGCAGCCATTTAATATTAACAGTATGACCCCGTAACCCAAGGAGCTGTAGAGTTGCTGCAGGGTGAAGCCAGGGAGATTGCAGGAGCTCACTGGCCAGCCAGTTAAGTCAAACAGCAAGTTCTGGGTTCAGTAGGATACTCTGTCAAGGAAACAAAACTGGAAAGCACTAGAGGAAAACATCCAATGTCCTCCTCTAGCCTTTGAATGCATGGGCATGAGCACACATATGTACACACACACAAATTAAAGTAAAATAAGTACATAAAAATAAAAAACCCAAATATTTACAAGTCAGCCAATTCTAGCAGAAAATGTCAGAGATGCCCAGAGACTACAATAGTAAACTCTTAGAGGAGATTATAGCCAGGTAAAAGTTGGACTGCTGCAGGAGACAAAGGCTACCCAGATGTGAACTTTCCCTTCCTTACAGTATTTCATTTGCATACTAGCCATGAGAAACATGTTCTCACTCTCTTCTTTACTAGGAGGCAAGTAATACAAGGTACTCTGGTGATTCATGTTGAGATGGTCTCATATTATAAATGGTTCATATATGAGGGTGATTATAATGTAAGAAGAAGGCCTAATTTCTTGGCTCTATAGCACCATGATGGTACATCTTCTGGACTGATAGAAAATGACATCTGGGCTATTATATCAGAGTAATAAGTAAAAGCAACAGAAGCAGTATTCTAGCAGTATAGTATGGCAGAGAAAAAAAAGTAATACAAGTAAGACGACATGTATTATCATGTTGTCTTATTCCATTAAATGAAAAGCAGATTTATATTCTCTACTCTAATTTTCTAAGTCTGAATGGCCAGTGGTATCTTCCCTCTCTTTGTCTTTTGATAGAATATATATATATATATATATACTCTGATATAATAGCCCAGATGTCATTTTCTATCAGT
>BDUI01000801.1:56949-72195 GCA_002335545.1 Apodemus speciosus
GTCACATTGAAGTTGGACAAGAAAAAACAACAGAAGAAAAAACCAAAAGAAGGCACAGAAAAGTCAGAGACTAACTTGCATATTCAGGAATCCCATAAAAACACTAAACTAAAAGCTGTAATATATACACAGAGGACCTAGTGAAAACCCATGTAGGCCCTGTGCATGCTGCATCGGTCTTTGTGAGTCCATATGAGCAATTCTCATCTTGATTTAGAGGGTCTTGTCTTCTTGGTATTTTCCTTCCCCTTTGGCTCTTGCCCTCTTTCGACCTCCTCTTTCTCGGAATTCCCTTATCTTTGAGGGCAGAGATTTGATGAAAACATCCACTTTTAGGCTGAGTATTTCAAGGCTTTTCCTGTTCTGCATATTGTGCTGGGTCTCTGTGTTTGTTCCCATATGCTAAATAAGGAAACGTTTCTGATGATGGCTGAGCAAGGCAATGATCTATGTGTATAGCAGGAGATTAATAAGAATCATTTTATCACCATGTGTTTTGTTTTGTTTTGTTTTAGAGGTTTTCCCTTAGGTCCATGGGCCATCTAGTCTCTGGTTCTTAGTCACTCAAGCAGTACTTGGTATGGGTTCTATCTTCTGTAGTGAGTGGGCTTTAAGTCAAATCAGATATTGGTTGTTTCTCCCCAGAAGCTTTGTGCCACATTCACCCTAGCACATCTTGCAGGTAGTATAACCTTGAAGATCAAAGTGTTTGTGCTTGTATTTGTGTATATGTTTCTCTTAGAGGGCACACAGAGTATGTTCCTGTACCAAAGATGATAGAACATAGGGCTGGAGGTTTTTATGTAGGCACGAGCTTAACTTCTCCATGTTCAATGAGTTGTTTAGGTGTTGTCTTTAGCAATGGGGCCTTGCTGTCTATTTGTGGAGAGRAACCTATAGTCTTGGCAACAGCCTAGGTTGTTTGTGTCTTACCATGGGATCCCTTTGGCCAACTCAATTATATGTAACTCTATCTGGGTACTGGAAGCTTTTTTGGTGACAAGAGATGGCCAGTTGGGACTCTGCCTCCTTCTTATTTGGCAATTTCATTTACATCACCTTCATATATGCATATATTTTAGGAAGTTTCTACTGTGTTAGGTTTTTATACTATCCTCTAAGTATCCCTTAATTTTAGTTGCTTCTCCCTGTATTCTCTTCCACAACCCCCTTTCCTCTTTCTCCACTTTATCCTACTGTCACAGCCTCCCATCCTTGTCAATTCATAATTATCTATTCTACTGCCCTTTCCTAATGACATCTATCTCTTTATACTTACCATCTGTTGTGTCTATGAAATGTAGCTTCATTATCATTGACTTAACAACTAATATCCACATATAAGCAGATATATGACGTTTGTCTTTTTGGTTCTGGGATAACTCATTAAGGAATATTTTTTCTAGTTCCATTTATTTATCTGGGAATTTAATGATGTCAATTTTTAATTTTTTTTATTTTTGGTGTTTTGGAGACAGGGTTTCTCTGTATAGCCCTGGCTGTCCTGGAACTCACTCTGTAGACCAGGCTGGCCTCGAACTCAGAAATCCACCTGCCTCTACCTCCCAGAGTGCTGGGATTACAGGTGTGCGCCAATACCGCCTGGCTAGATGTCAATTTTTAATAGCTGAGTAATACACTATTGTGTAAATACCACATTTTCTGTATCCACTCTTGTTTTGAGGGACCTCTAAGTTGAGTCCAACTTCTAAAATGGCTAATTGTTGGACAGAGTTCCTGATGAATCTGTGAGGTATATGAATTAGATTTAAGATAAGGATTAGTACAATGCTGGAGGAAGATAATCTTTCTGTTGTGAATTAAAGAAAAGGCAGAACAAAAGGATCTGTGTGTAGCTTTAGAAGAAGGTCTTAACAGTAATATTTTCTGCTATACAGTATACTGATTCGTCTGTGGTGCAGTGTATAGAGTCATATACTGAAGGGGAACTATTTGAAGAAATAGGGAGAGGTGTTAGATTAAGTCACCTTGGGGTGAGAAATAAAGCCATTATTGCCTTATAGCTTTGAAGGCTTACTTAAAATTGGACAGAGAATCCAAGTCCTTATATGGGAATGTTTTTTATGGTGGTATTTAGCATATTGGGTAAAATACAGGGAAAGTACAGTTGCTGTGAATCTATATGTCAGTGTTTGAATTGATCAACCTTGGATTCCAATATTGTCGAGAAGATACGGATGAAATGGGTAGGTTGGGGAAGTCAGATGACTTAGGAATTAAATATCTAATCATGGAAGAATAATAGGACTTTTGCTAGCACAGCAATAAGCATTAAAATTTTAATTTAATTTTAATTTTATTAGATTTTGGATTACTGATGTGATGCAGGTCTGGATCACCAATCTAATATGACCATTATTGACCATGACTACTAAAACTGGAGTGGATGTGCAAATGATTAGAATAAAGAAGTCCAACAATGGAAATTAACAGACTGTACTAATAACTAAAGACTTCCATGGATGAACATAACTAAGAGTCACAAGAAATGCTTTCAGTTTTCCTATCTAGTTAATGTTATCTTGAAATTAAAACAATCTTTACTAAAATGACAGAAACAATATTGAATAGCAAATACCTCAGAAAAGAGTTCACCCTCACTGAAAAATGAAAGGAAGAATTATTTTGATATAGGACTGAATAAATAGAGAAGTATATTTCGCAGAGAGCAGGGGCTTTCTGAAGGAAAATTGAGAAATGAAGGAAGAGAAACAGTATAATATTCAATAAAATGGGGATAGAAAAAGTGACAAGAATCAGAAGTAAAGGAGGAGGGGAGGGGTAACATATTTTGGCTTCCTAGGTCTATGTACTTGTCCTCATTTCCTGTGATCACTCAAAATCAAATTAACATTTTAATATCGATTCTTACTGATTAAATTTCTTATCTGACTGTTTCATGCATGTTTATTAATATATTCTGATTACTCTCTCCCCATTATCTACGTCTTTTCCTACCACCCACCTGCAATCAGTTCCTTTCTCATTTTCATGACTTTAGGCTGGTTTTGCGACATTCAGTTTAATCAGAGCTGTCTGTATGACCATTGGATTGGAACTATTTGTTGGAGCCTGGTGAGATCATCAGTGGGTACTTAACTGAAGACAATTGTCCTCACTTTCCTTGAATCTCGCTGTAGCAAATTCCAGCCATGAGGGATAGAAACCTCTGAGCCCTTCTTCCATCTATGTTTGACTGTTGACAGTGCCGTTCTTATGCAGACTCACTATAGGCATCCACACCTGCTTTGGGTTTGTGATTGCAGTGACTTTGTCTTGCTCACAAAATGACATTTTGCAGCCCGTCTCCATAGATTTCCCGCTCTTGCATCCTTTGTGACACATCTTCCACAGTCTTCCCTTACAATAGATGGTATAAACGTTCTGTTTAGGGATGAGAATGCTGTGCAGCCTTGGCTTTCAACACTGTTCACAGGAAAAATACTCTTTTCCATTAATGCTGAAAGTATCTCTATAAGGATAAATGTAACTATTTATGAGGTGGCTTTATGATATGTTAATTTGTGAAACAACAGTATTTGGTACGCCCTACCACACAGGACCTGTGATCTATCTGCCCTGCTGCTGTTTTTAAAATTTGGTTTAAAGTATGCGAGGCATGGATTTGCTTGCTCTCTTAGAGCAGATTTCAAATCCAATCAGAGAGACCTCAATGAAATAGCAAATTCCAAAAAAAATAACAACAAATTGCTTCAAGTAGTGTAAATATACAAATTCTATAGATTGATACAAAGAATAAAAGGATTAACCTTTTGTCTTTTTCCCACAGAACATTTCAGTACTATGACCACTATTACTAAAGAGATTGGAAAAGGTATGTAAGGTGATGTATATACTCTGGGAAGTAACAAGTACNTTCTCTGGGTACCTTTCTTATCGTTCCAGTAGGAGCAGGTCTCTCCTTAGAGAGAATGAGAGAGAGAGAGAGAGAGAGAGAGAGAGAGAGAGAGAGAGAGACAGAGAGACAGAGTGTGTGTGTGTGTGTGTGTGTGTGTGTGTGTGTGTGTGTGTGTGTGTAATATGTGATACTTCTAGCATGACTAAACTTGGGCACCATAATATAACACCTTAAGTTTTCTGTAAAAAAAAAAGTTTTCTGTAAGATTTCAGAAGCCAATGAAGTATGTATGCTCAATATGGTTATTCGTCTCATGTCTTCCCTATAACCTTTGAATTTTGGGAAAACAACCACATCATAAGTTACAAAGCGGTGTTCATAGCTCACAAACAATTTTATGAGGGAAATGAAAAATCTAAATTCTTTTGCCTTAGACTTGAAAGGGTTATAGCAGAAACAAGGATTTCTACACACACAATTTGAGACTAGAACAAATACCAGACATCCTTCCACAACTGCTTCTATTCTTTTCTCCTTTTGTCTATGGTACACTAAGCAATTTATACTTTGGAGCCATTCATGTTTTTTCTCTTTGAGAAAATAAAGATGCTTTTCCTAAAATGTCTAGGTCAAAATTAAGCTTTTATTCTTTGCTCCATTTGTGCCTTTTTACCAGGAAAGATTCAGAAAATTATTTGAGGTACAAGGACTATTAGACATAGGCATGCTATCATGTCTGATATCCCTGCACTTGAGAAGTGGAGTAGAAGAATCATTGGTTCCGGGCAAGCCTAGACTCAAAGTGAGGTTGTGTCCCAAAGGGGAAAAAAAACCCAAACACATAAAAATGGACACTAAAGAGTATCAGTTCACTCTGGAGGTTTTTAGCTCTACTAAAAACCACCTTATCATTAGTAAACTCCCAAGGATATACTTAAATTTCTCATAAAATTGTTAACCATGAACTGGTATATATTTTGGAGAGGTTAGAGACAGGTAAGGTAAGTTTGAAAGGACAGTGCTAAATTACATTTTCTTCACCTTAAATAATCTAATGTCATATATACATGTGTGTATGTGTATGTTATACATACATGTGTGTATATTTAATACATCAGTATATCAGTTATTAAATATGTGTGTATGGATACACACATACATGTATGCACTGTTCATAAACTCTCACTGAAGAAAAAACTGTCAAAAGTGTTGGTTTAATAAAACTCACTAATTTTCTAAATTTGAAGTTTCTTCAGGGTCAAAAAAGAAACAAATAACAGAATGTAAACTCAGAATCAGAATGCTTTTCAGTTTCCATTTAAACTCATTATTTGCAGCTTTTTCCAGTTCTGTGAAAACATTTATTCATCCAATGCATTCATCAAACAAGTGTCAATTACCAGGGGCACAAAAACGAATAAGACATAATTGCTACTTTCCAGTGCCTAAAAATGGAATGAGGCACAAAAACAATAATTGTCATGCTAGATGTTATGTACAGAAAGGGTAAACAGCAATACTATCATATAATTATTGTATATTTGCTATTTACCAGGTGCTATGGTAAATATTCCATGCATATTATTAGCTCACTTAAACTTGGTAATAATCCCCTTTGTTTGTTGTCATTATCTTCATTTTGCAAAATGAGTAAACTAAGATTCATTAGGAATTCGGGTACTTAGCCCCAGGTCACAGACTAGATAAACTATAGGTTCAGAAAGAATACAGGCAATTTGGAAACCTAGAGGAAGGCACTATTAATTGTACAAATGAATTACACTTGGAGCTAGAAAGGTGAGAAAAAGGAGGAACTTTTATTTAGACAAAGTAAAAAAACATGAACAAAGACATAACCTATAAATGTACCATCATTTATGGCAAATAAAGATTGAGTTTCTGTGGTTGAATAATAATAAACAAGACTAGAAAGGTAGTTTAGAGCCTGACTGAGAGGGTTGGAATGTGTGACTTCAAATTCTGTACCAGCCATGTAGATCATTTGAAGACAATGGAATGTTTAAATGACCAAAACTATCATAATAATCAGGAAAAATCAATATGAAATTATTATTAACATGATTCACAAAGGTGGGATTCCATACAGCACAGTGGCAAGCTGTCACAGTTTAATGGGTAAAATGAGCACTGATAAGCTGTATTGACTCAATGTTCTTCACAAACTTTCACTTATTTCTCCTAGTTCTACCCCCCTGAGTTCATGAAAACCAAGTCTAATTATTTATTATTACTTTTATTTATTTTTTCTATAGCACAAGATTTTAAGTTTTCTTCAGTAACTCTTAGGTCTTCCCATGAGCAAACAGAATAGGTACAGGACTGATTGTCAAGGAGTGCTTCCAGCTGTGATATTATAATTGATTATGAATTTGAAATCTGTCTTAATCAGATGGTATTTTGAAGAGTTGAGACAGGTCTTCTGTCCTATTTTCATGGACTTGTTTTTGTAGATGTCTGTAAAAGGTAACCTTATATATGGGTATTCTTTTTCTCTTCCTCTATTTCAGCAGTGATTCTAAGGGACATTGGAGGAGACAATGTGAAGATGCTGGGCATGAAAATTCCCGTAAAGCATGTTGAGATTCTGTCTTCTGTTTTGATTGCCATTTGTGTGGTTCTATTGCTCATTGCTCTGGCTCTTGGTGGTGTAGTCTGGTACCAGCATCGACAAAGGAAGCTTCGGCGCAACAGGAGGTCCATTCTTGATGATAGCTTCAAGCTTCTCTCTCTCAAGCAGTAATAGCTAAAGCCTGAAGATATCTTCAGAAAACACATCTGGGATGTATCCGATGTTCCCAGAAAGCTGCGTACTAGTAAAAAACTGTTTTGTCAAAGGGTTAGGGGTAGTGGAGAGGCAGAGGATGGAATCAGAATTATCTGGGCATTTCCTTATTTATTTACATGGAATTCATATGTTCTCATTTTTTCTTTAATTTCCATACAACTTGAGAATTAGGTAAGTTCCTTTGTATACAAGTTTCAGCAACTAGGATATGTTGCCCTTTAGTACTGCAAAGTATGGGAATTCCTAGAATATAATCATTCTCACAGAATAGACACCAAGAAAAAGCTATCTGATTAGGTTTCTAATTCTGGACCTAGATAGACAAGTACACTTTTAATTGAAGCCAAATGATGAGCCACAAAGGTAACCCATAACTAAATAAAGGACAAAGAACATAAGCATGATGCAAAATGAGAGGTATGATGGGTAGTAGGATTCTAAATTTTACCTTAATTGTCTTTGACAATGGACTATTGGAGAAATGAATGAATGGGTTGTGGTTGTCATGAATACCTACAACTTCTAGAACCAGAAGCATCTGTAAAACAGTCCTCCATGTTTCTACACAGTGGTACTGAAGATAATTTTAAGGGTCCTCTCCATGTTTGAAATAGCAGATCTTGTTCATTAAAGTACTTATTAAAATATTGGAATACTGAATTCGGTGATTTTGATGATTCCTGTGGCTACTTGGATATGGGATTACATTTTAAAACAAAACATTTCAGGGATCTATGGAAGTATATTATAGATTTATATAGCCCTTGTAAATCCTGGATACATGTGTGCTGTCTTAAAGTAAGCATCCATGTCAGAGTGGTAATATACTAGAAGACAAGTTCGGTGGGGGCTAAAGCTTTTTGGAATGTCAAGAAAAGTGGCCAGAGAAGGTACTGAAACAAGATCCATTCCCGTCCACTGAGCAAACCTAGGTAGGAGTGTACATGGGTGAGAGTGGCCATAGAGATATAAGAAGTATGTTTGCAGTTTATAAACCTATTTATAAAACAGAGTCATTCCTTCCTGTACCTTGCAGCAACATCCCATTGTTGCCAGCATGTTTAGATGTCTCTGAAACTTTGATCAGGAAGTACAGACAAGAAAACAGAAATGTGGTAACATAATCCATTCTCACTATAGTTTCCACATGGCAAATGGAGAACAGAAGGAGCATCATGGAGAGTAATGATAATAGCAATGGGGTGGCGATATAGCTCAGTGGTAAAGTGATGGGTTAATATAGGAAAGTCCCTGGGTTGAAAAAAAGAGCACAAAGGGAAACAAAATAGAAAACAAGGTAATAACAGAAATACATAGTGATCCTATACATATCAAATAATTCTAATTCTGATTGTTTTGGATTTGTCTTGGTTCATTCAAGTGAAGATTATATTATTTTACTTAGGGTGACTCAGCTGAAAATTGAGTGGAGACTCAAATTTTCATCTATTTGACTCAAAAAACATTCTATTCTCCTTCATCATGGAAACATATACTATTCTTTGTCTTTCTTACCCACTTGATTTCAAATTGTGAGGTTGCCTAGCAACTTATGTACTTAGCAACCCACAGTGTTGGTTTCCATTTGCCATAAAATGTTGCAGGTCAGAGGCCAGAAATGAAAACAAAGACCAGAATGATGCGTTTTGTTCATTCACGGTCAGTGGCTTTCTGGAAAGTTTCTGGAAAACTATGGATCATAGATGTGGAGGAGCATATTAATTGCTTGCTATCCTGTTACAGAAATAATATGCCTTCTCAGTGAGAAATCACTCTGTACACTTGGAGATAAAGTAGAGGCTCTTAAACAAAGTGCACATGGATGACTGTGGCTAATACCCAAATTAGAGTTTGAAATAAATGGAATATTTTTACTAACCTATATACCTTAGGTTTATGCATCTTCCAAACACTGTCATCATTAAGCCTCTTTCAGTCCTTGCCCAAGGTTACATTTTAAACAATTTAAATAGTTAGGAGACTGAAGATCTGGCCACTTAGGCAGTTAGGAGATTTACGTAAAGATATTGCCATAATTGTTTTAAATATACCAGTGTTACTCCTTTTTGAATAGTTGTTACCCAGAGTCATTTTGTCCACATGGCACAACTGTGAAGGGGCAAGACAATAAAGAGGTTCTTCTTTATATTCTTGCTGATGCTATTTTGGGTTTGACTAGAATTTGATCTTCTTTAGGAAAAAAATCTGTGGAAAATTACTCAGTTCTGTCCTAGGAATCTGAGGTCAAGGTGTTCCAACTAATTTATCTTGGCTTCTATTAAACTACCTGCTTGTGCAAATCTTCCTGTCCAGCTAACTGCTTATCTTAGCTTCTGCTGGACTACTAGCTTGTGTAAAACTTTTCCCTACAGCTGCTAGGCAAGATAGCAGGAGATATATCTATCTACCTATATCTATCTATATCTATCTATATCTATCTATCTCTATCTCTATCTCTATCTCTATCTCTATCTCTATCTCTATCTCTATCTCTATCTCTATATCTATATCTCTCTCTATATATACATATATATGTATATATACATATATATATATATATACATAAAAGCTCCATGCTCTAAATTTGCAGTGCTATTCTTGGGTCCTGAATACCTGAGGGTAGTCCCAGGTAGCTGGAATAAAGACTTCCAATTGAGTATAACAGTATTTGAGTAGTCTTCTCTGAGGGTCCAAGATTGGTCAGTCCTGGTAAATAAAGACTCATATGCTAGCATTCTAAATATTACTTCTCTGTAACAGGCCTTATCTTTGAGATATTTTGAAGGTAGTGTTCCTGAGTCTAAATTTCACTTGTGTGACTTAATCTCTCCTAAGAAAATCTTAATAGATTTTCCTTTGTAATATTAGTTTTTATCACTTTGAGTTTCTCTACAACAATTTAAATGTTGGTATTTAAAACTTTGCAAATTGATATATTTAGCAACAACATACCCCTCTTCCCTTTGGCATTTTGTTTATATGGAGATAAATGAAAATCAAGTATATTCTGGGAAATCCAGTCATTTAACCATATAACTTACATATAACTGAGGAATTCTTAGTATGGATACGTGAGACTAGGAGGTGGAGCTATAGTATAATGCATTTTAAAGATTTATTTTTAAAATTATTTTTAATTATGAGTATGTGTGGGTGGGAGATAGAGGAAGAGCAGTAGTTTCAGATGCCCTAGAGCTGGATTTACATAGTCTCAAGCCACTGAATATAGGCTTTGCCAATTGAACTCAAGTCTTCTGCAGGAGCAGTACTTACTCTTAACAATGAGCCATCTCTGTAGCCATCTCTGTTCTTGTTAGTAATTCTGCTTCCAATCAAAATGGAATCTTAGACCCGTTGTATTCTAGAAAAAGATGGATATGAGGCAGTACTATGCAAACAAAACAAAAGAAAAACAAAACAATTTAAATAGTACTCCTATCCTGTTTATTGTTCAAGCCAGAATTTTCCAACATCAAAAACATAGTGTGTCTTGCTTGTTTTCTCTTCAGAACATCTTTAAAATATTTTACGTTTGACTACTTTAGTTTATTTAATATTATTGTGGAGTGCATACCAACACAAGTATGTGGCCATCAGAAAACAATCTGTCCCCTACTGTAGGTTCTGGGGATTGAACCCCAGAGGGTTCAGGCTTGCATGGCAAGCACCTTTACCTACTGTTCCACTTTTTAAAAGTTATTCTCTTATACATTACCCCCAGACTATACCTTTCCCCTTCTCTCCTCCCACATCTCACCCCACTCTTCTTTTGTTTATCCCCAGAAAAGGGCAGGCCTCCCAGGGATATCAACCAAAAATGCATGGCTTATGCATCTGCAATAAGACTAGGCGCCTCCCCTCATATTAAGGGTGGATGAAGCAACTCAGTAGGAAGACAAGGATCCTTAGAGTAGACAAAAGCRTCAGAGACAGCCCCTGCACCCAGTGGACCATTGTGCTAGACTAAAAATGCCTTTGTTTTTTGTATCTCTGTTGGTTCCCACTTCATTTAAACTCTCAACCATTTGTTTGCTTGGCATGTAATCCCAGTACTGAGATATAAAGACCACCAGTACAAGGTCAGCCTAGAATTCATAGTGAGTTCCAGACTAGCCTGGGCTGCTGAATGAAACTGTTTCTCAAAACAAACAGGACAAAAAAATTCACAATCATTTGTTGCCTGGGCTATTGTACTCTTTTCCTGCTGTTTATCTCAGATCCTCTCTAGACTTAGAATTGATTTTTCCACACAGAAAAGTGAGGTTTCAAAAATATAATTAAGCCTCTAGTTTGAACAACATTGTGTACATTTAGATCTCTCTGAAGATAAGTAGACTCTGGAGATAATTGAAGAGGCAACAACAAAAGAAGAAAGGAAATCAGTAGATAGGGCAGCAGGGCTGAAAATATGTTAGCTTTACATCATATGATTCTCTATCCAGGCAAGTCACAACATATTTCCATTCCAAAAAAACAAAAACAAAAACAAAAACAAAAGACCAAGGTAGAACATAATCACGTAAATAACCAAAGAATAACAGTGAATCAAGTAAGAGAGGGTATCTTTTAGGAACTCTGGAAGCTGGGAGAAAGTGGCAAAGTATTTTCAAATGAAGAAAGAAAAGGATTACCAAAGCCAAGTATGGTGGGACACACACCTAGAGTTCTAGCACTTGGAACACAGAGTGGGGAAGACTGAAGTTCACAGTCAGCTTAGACAACAGTGAGCTTTTGAAGTTAGCCTGGGCTACAGGCTGAGAAGCTGACTCAACCCATCATTCAAAATTCTGTATCTTATAGACAAAGAGTAGAGCAGAGACTGAAGGAAAGACCATCCAGAGACTGACTGTCCCACTTGAGGATCCATCCCATATACAGACACCAAACCCAGACACTATTGTGGGTGTCCACAAGTACTAGCTGACTGAAGCTGGATATACCTGTCTGCTGGGAGGCTCTGCCAGTGCCTGACAAATACAGAGGGAGACACTCATAGCTAGCCATTGAACTGAGCACAGGGTCCCCAATGGAGGAGCTAGAGAAAGGACTGAAGGAGCTGAAGGGGTTTGCAGCCCCACAGGAGGAGCAACAATATGAACCGACCAGTACCCCCGGAGCTCCCAGGGACTAAACCACCAACCAAAGAGAGACCCATGGAGGGACCCATGGCTCCAGCTATATATGTAGCAGAGGATGGCCTTGTTGGACATCAATGAGAGGAGAGGCCCTTGGTCCTGTGAAGGCTTAATACCCCAGTGTAGGGGAATGCCAGGACAGGGAAGCAGGAGTGGGTGGGTTAGTGAGCAGGGGGAGGGGTGATGGGATAGGAGGTTTTCAGTTTTTGGAGGGGAAACCAGGAATGGGGATAACATTTGAAATGTAAATAAAGAAAATATCTAATAAAATGTAAAAATAAAAGCACAAAATTCTGTATCTCGTGAAAAGTCTGTATTTTCTAGAATTGTCCATAAAGACATCTCATGTAGTATGTACTATGTGGTCTGATTTGTTGAATTGTTAACATACTATTTTAAAAATAATTTTTGTGTTGTATTCAATTATATGAAAATAATGAATTGTTGTTTTTAATTCATTTAATGTGGGCATTCAAGAAGGGCTTATCACAAAAAGGTGCACTGAACATTCTTTTACAAAAAATGAGATGATATCCTGAAGCATACAATAAAGATCATTATATAGAGACAAAGTGAAATCATACAGTTTATTTTTTTAACCTCAGTGAATGCGAACTGATAATCAGTAGCAGTAAAAAAAAAAAAAAAAAAAAAAAAAAAAAAAAAAAAAAAAAAAAAAAAAAAAAAAAAAAAAAAGGAAACCATGTTTAGCACTTAAAAATTAAAATTATAATTTTAAACACTTCATGGATAAAAGGAAAAGTCTTCCTGGCCCTCAGGGTATGATTTTAAGTTATAACTTTTGTTGTGTGTAGTTTTAAATCGTTACTGCCTTTTGCCCAGAACCACAGCCCAAGCTCTGGCCCCTCCTAGCTTTCCTTTTGTTCCATCCATCTTAGCTCCAGGATCAGAGAACCTTTGCTCCAGGAGGGATCACATCACCAGCTACCACAGGGGATCCTTGAATCCAAGGATAAGAATGACTCAGATATCTCTTGCCTTGGAAAAGCATGCCCTTACCAATTTATTATCTCCATTTCTCCTCCTACCCTTGTCTTAGGGGTTTGTTCAACCTAGTCCCTGCCAAACATCTTTGGCCACCCTCCTGTAGCAGAGGCTGCAGGACCTGGCTCCCTCCTCCAGACCTTACATGGTTGCTTTGTCCTTTTTCCTTCAAAGGATGGCCGAAAAAGCCTCCGGGCCTTGTGTATCTACTGGAGGTGGTCTCTTCAGGTTATATCTCCTTACTATTGGGCACTCTGGCTAAGGTCATACCCATTGAGTCCTGGGATCCTTTCACATGACAGGTCTCTGGGACTTTGTAGAGACTCCCCCTCCCATGCCCTGCAGCTACACATTTCCCTTTATTCTCCTGGCCTTCTGGGCTTCTCTCCTGTCTACCCCTCTATACCTGATCCTGCCTTGTTTCCCCCTCCCTTCCTCCCTTTCACTCAGGTACCTCTCTCCCTCTACCTCCCATGATTATTTTGTTCCCCCTTCTAAGTGGGATTAAAACATCCTCACTTGGGCCTTCCTTTTTGTGAAACTTATTAGAGTCTGTGGGTTGTATCCTGTGTATTTTGTACTATTTTGCTTAATATCTACTTATCAGTGAGTACATACCACATATGTTCTTTTGGGTCTGGGTTACCTCACTCAGGATGATATAATCTAGTTCCATCCATTTGCCTGAAAATACATGATGTATTTATTTTTAATAGCCAAGTCCTATTCCATTGTATAAATTAACCATATTTTCTGTATCTATTCTTCCATTGAGGGACATCTGGGCTGTTTCCAGCTTCTGGCTATTATAAATAAGGCTGCTATGAACATAATGGAGAATGTGTCTTTATGGTATGTTGGAGAATCTTTTGGATATATGCCCAGGAGTGGTTATAGATGGGTCTTCAGGTAGAATTGTTTCTAATTTTCTGACGACTGTCAGATTGATTTCCAAAGTGGTTGTACCAGTTTAAAATTCCACCAACATTGGAAGAGTGTTCCTCTTTCTCCACATCCTCACCAGCATCTGGTGTCACCTGAGTTTTTGATTTTAGCCATTCTGGTTAGTGTGAGTTGGAATCTCAGGAAAGTTTTGATTTGCATTTCCATGATGACTAAGGATGTTGAACATTTCTTTTTTAATATTAAAATTACAATTTTTTAATACTTATTTATTTTTTGTTAGATATATTCTTTATTTTACGTTTCAAATGTTGTCCACTTTCCTGGTTCTCTCCCCCCGGATATCCCCTATCCCATCCTCCCACCCCTGCTCACCAATCCACCCACTCCCCCTTCCCTGTCTTGGTATTCTTCTATCTTGCAAAATCCACCCTTTCTAGGACCAAGGACCTTTTATCCATTTGGTGTCTAACAAGGCCATCCTCTGCTGCCTATGTGTCTGGAGCCAAGTATACTCTTTGGTTGATGGTTTTTTTCCCTGGGAGCTCTGGGAGTACTGGGTGATGCATATTGTTGTTCCTCCTATGGGGCTGCAAAACCCTTCAGCTCCTTGGGTCCTTTCTCTAGCTCCTCCATTTGGGACCCTGTGCTCAGTTCAATGGCTGGCTAAGAGGATCTCCCTCTGTATTTGTCATGCACTAGCCGAGCCTCCCATGTGACAGCTATATCCAGCTCTGTTCAGCAAGAACTTGTGGGCACCCACAATAGTGCCTGGGTTTTGTAACTGTATATGGGATGGATCTCTAGGTGGGGTAGTCTCTGAATGGCCTTTCCCTCAGATTCTGCTCCACGCTTTGTCATTTCTTCTTATGTGGGTAATTTGTTCCCTCTTCTGAGAGGGACCAGAGTATCCATACTTTGTTTTTCCTCCTTCTTGGGCATTATTTGATATGTGAAAAGTGTTTTGAATTTTCCAAGCTTCTGGGCTAATATCCACTTATCAGTGAGTGCATACCATGTGTGTTCTTTTGTGATTGGGTTACCTCATTCAGGATGATATTTTCCAGTTCCATCCATTTGCCTAAGGATTTCATGAATTCATTGTTTTTAATTGCTGAGTAGTATTCCATTGTGTAAATATACCACATTTTCTCTATCCATTCCTCTGTTGAGGGACATCTGAATTCTTTCCAGCTTCTGGCTATTATAGATAGGGCTGCTATGAACATAGTGGAGCATGTGTCCTTATCATATGCTGGGGAATCCTCTGGGTATATGCCCAGGAGTGGTATAGCAGGGTCCTCCAGTAGTATCATGCCCAGTTTTCTGAGGAACCGCCAATCTGATTTCCAGAGTAGGTGTACCATCTTGCAATCCCACCAGCAGTTGAGGAGTGTTCCTCTTTCTCTACATCCTCACCAGCACCTGCTGTCTCCTGAATTTTTGATATTAGCCATTCTGACTGGTGTGAGGTGAAATCTCAGGGTTGTTTTGATTTGCATTTCCCTGATGACTAA